>JARYGA010029543.1:0-28608 GCA_030545235.1 Helianthus tuberosus | reverse complement strand
TGCACCTGACAACATGTGATATGTTGACAATGATCATTCCCAAAGTTTATCATATGTTTTGGCAGCCCATGTCTTCACATGATTGGAACAATTCATATATGTTGCCGTGTGTGTATATTGCAAATTCCACCGAGTCGGCCCATGTGCGTCCAAGAGGTGTTGATCAAATTGAGGTGATATTGTCCTCAAAAAGTCAAAGCTCAATAAAATCCACATTTTAAACATTATAATGCCTGCACATCAAATCATCTAGTGATTATCATGTTCAATTAATTAACCAAAATAAGCATGGAATGTGCATGTATTTAGATCATTTAAGGGTTGTCCCGTGGACCACCCGTCAGTCCCCATGTTCCTTCAGTGCCAAGTGCTGAAGATGCTAAAAAGTTCGTTCCAAAACCAATTGAAAATTATACCGAAACCGACTTTCAAAAGATCGAACTAGATGCTAAAACTTTTAGCATCATAGCATCAGCGCTGCCCAATGAGATATATGCTGGACTGTTACACTGTAACAGTGCCAAAGAATTATGGGACACACTTAAGGAACAGTTTGGTGGAACTGAAGAAGTCATAGAAAGCAATAGGGAAATCCTGAACCAACAGTATGAAACATTTTGCTACATTAAAGGTGAATCACTAACGCAACAATTTGAGCGTTTTAGTTGTCTCATCAGTGAACTGAGGCTTGTTAACACCACTTTTACAAACTCAACTCAAAATAGCAGGTTCCTCAGGTCACTGCCAGAAAAATGGGACACTATAGCTTTTGTCACCCGAAATTCATCTGAATTCAAGGATCTGACCTTGACCCAACTCCATGGTCGACTCCTGACCTTCGAAAGGGAGTTGAACCAGAAAAGGAGGTTACAAGAGTCAGGAAAAGTTACCGATGATTACACTTTCGGTAATACTGCTCTTCTGGGTCAAGAAGAATCTGGGAGCAGTGGTAAGGATCAGGGTTATGATCACTTCATTGACATAACTGCTGGTGCAAATTTTAACAACCCTGATCCTCACTCTGCAAGTTATGCATTCACTGCTAACGAAAACCAGATGTCAGACAATTTAAGTTTTGAACTAAATGATTTGCAACATTTTGATCCCACTGATTTAGAGGAAATGGACATCCCGCATCAACTGGCTTTGCTAAGTGTTAGAACTAGCAAGTTCTACAAAAGAACAGGGAGAAAATTCCCAGGTTTGCATGGGAATCTAAGGGTTGGGTTGGATAAATCGAAAATCAAGTGTTACAAGTGTAATAGGTTGGGACATTTCGCTAGGGAATGTAGGAGTCAAACCACTGGTCCCATAATTACTCATCCTAGCTCAAATCCTCGACCTCAAAACCAAAACACTGTGCACTATGCCCAATATGCCCCAGCAGCACAAGTGAACACTGCTCACTATGCTGTTGCCCCTGTGCCAGTACATTATGTCCAAACTACTGTTCCACAAATCCAATATGTTCAAACCCCTGCTCCACAGGTACAAGTGCAACCTGTTGCACCTCAAACCACTGCTCCAGCAGCAGCACAACCAGATCAACAAAGTTTTTTCACTCAAGGGTTTGTTGACTGGAGCAGTATGCCTGATGATCTTTGTGATGAAAATTTTGCACTCTATGCTTCTAATGATTCTTCACATGATGAGTTTTGTTTGATGGCACTAGAGTCAATACAGGAGGGGGTTGAAGCTGAGGAGGAACAGCAGTGCTTTGAAACAGTGGAAGAGGTGATTGAAGCAGTGGTTACTGCAGTGGCTGATGAAATACTGTTGGGAGAAAGTTCAGGTACTCTGATTGAACCAATGACAGATCCATGGTCCATAGAGGACAAAGAAGAAGAGAAAGAAGAAAAGGCTGGTGAAAAGAAGGTAAAAGCTGATGATGATGAAGATCATCAATGTGATTGTGCAATGATGGCAGCTGCCAAGGTATCTCCTCAAGTTCTTGAAAAACTGTGTTCTGACAATTGCATAATTGCTTTTGCTAACATCAAAGAGGTGAATGAAAACCTTCGGGATAAAATCTTGTCTGATGAGGTCAAATTTGAAAGGTCTGTAAAAGAACTTAAAAACAAATTGACTGAAAAGGATAAAGAAATCAGCTGTCTAAAAGAAGAGCAAAGCATCACCAAAACCCAACTTCAAACTATGGTAGAAAAATACCAAAGTTGCAAAAAGGAGTTGGAATCCACCCAGATTACTTGTGAAAGATGGGTGGAATCCTGCAGAGGATATGAGGTGATGCTTGCTAAACAGATTGAAAGTAATGTGAAGTTTGGGGTTGGGTATAGAAAATATGATGATGAACACATTGCTTGTGAAAAATCTGTTCAAAACACTGATGTAACCACTGAGTTCATCCCCACAAACAAGAATGGCCAAGAAGTGAAAATCACTGACAAACTTGGTAACAAAATCACACTTGGCAGAACAAGGAGTTCCTCAACTTTTGAAGAACTTGAAAAATATCAGTTTAAACCTACCTGGTCTGATGAGTGTGATATTCTTGAAAATTTCAAGCCAATGGACTTTACATCAACTGATGGTGTTAAAGCTCCAAAAGCTAAAGTCATACCTCTCAAGGACATCCCAGCAGTGGTTAAAACCTCTGCTGCAAAGGAGTCTGAAAAGAGAAAGAAGAGAGAAAAAATTGACAACTTGTTTTGTGAATTCTATGAAAAAAGGAATCATCTAACAAAAGACTGTTTCCACTTGAAAGCTTATGATTTAAACAAGACAAGTGTCATTGTTTCAGCAGAAAGCTGCATTGTCTGTGGTAAAACAAACCACAAAACTCAAGCATGTGTGTACCTCAAAAACTTTGATGTGAAAAAGAATGAGTACATGGCTAAAACATCCTTGAGTCCATCATCATCATCCTCATCATCTGTCAAGTTCACCAAGAAACAACCACTGTTTGTGCCAGTTCAAACAGCTATTACAAAACAGCTGAACCAAACATCTGTCAAAAGAGATGTTCAGGTTACTGATGCACCCCCTGCCAATCAGTTCAGAAAAGGCAGAGAAAAACAGTCTTACCAAAGGATTCCACACGTTTATGAGGCCTACAAAAGGCTCTCTAAACCCAAAGTGAACAAGCATCCTTTTGGTTACCAGCAGATGATTGGTCAGGACCCACAACAGTGGTTAGAAAAACACTGTCCTAAAACAGTTCAAACTCCTGACCTAACCACTGTCCATCATTCTGCATCCATCCCAGACTCTGCTGAGACCCCATCCAAAGCCTTGTTGGCTTTGGAGACCTTAATGAACTAATTCTTTTACTTCGTGTGCAGGGAGCTTCTGCATGCTTTGATAGTCTTTGGTATGTAGATAGTGGAGGCTCCAGGCACATGACAGGATGTAAAGCCCTCCTCAAAGACTTTAAAATCCATGGAGGGGGTGATATATCCTTTGGGAATAATAGTAAAGGAAAAGTTCTGGGGTCGGGTACAGTGGTGTCTGGAAAAGTAAAATTTGAAAATGTCAATCTAATAGACAATCTAAAATTCAACCTTCTGAGTGTGTCCCAAATGAGTGACAAAGGTTTTGGGTCATTCTTCACAAAAGATTGTTGTAGGATTGTTGGACCAGAAATGGTCAAAAAGATTGAAGCAATAATCAAAACTGGTCAAACTAAACTTGTTGCTCAAAGAAGTGGCAATGTTTATGTTGTTGACATGTCAAAAGAGTGTCCCAGAGCTGATGTCTGTCTGTTCTCAGCTGCCTCTAACAAAGAGACAGAACTTTGGCACAGAAGGCTGGGACACACAAATCTTAAGACAATCACAGAAATTTCAAAAAATGGTTTGGTGAGAGGCCTACCACAAAAATTGTTTTCATGTCCTGAACATTGCATTTCCTGTTTAAAAGGAAAACAACATAAAAGTTCTTATAAGTCCATTGAAGAGTCCAAAACAATCCAGTGTTTGCAAATGCTACACATGGATTTGTTTGGCCCAGTTCAAGTCATGAGCCTTAAAAGGAAAAGATATTGTTTGGTTATTGTTGATGACTTTTCTAGGTTCACATGGACTTTCTTTTTGCACTCAAAAGATGAAACTGCAGGCATTTTGCAAGACTTTGTAATACAGGTTGAAAAGCAATTTGACCTTCCAGTAAAAAGCTTCAGGAGTGACAATGGCACAGAATTCAAAAATAGGGAGTTGGATGCCTTCTGTGTGAAGAAAGGGATTGTAAGGCAGTACAGCATCCCAAGAACACCAGAGCAGAATGGGGTAGTGGAAAGGAAGAACAGAACTCTGATTGAGGCTGCCAGAACCATGCTTGCAGATTCAGGTTTGCCATTAACTTTCTGGGCAGAGGCAGTAAACACTGCTTGCTATGTTCAGAACAGAGTTTTAATAAACCCCAGGCACAAAAAGACTGCCTATGAAATTCTGTATAAAATTAAACCACTGATCTCATACTTCAAGGTGTTTGGCTGCCCATGCTTTATTTTGAACTTAAAATATTCTATTTCAAAATTTGCAGCCAAAATTGATTGTGGTTATCACTTGGGATACTCAACCACTGCCAAGGCCTACAAAGTGTTCAATACACGGACCAAGGCAGTGGAGGAGACTTTAAATGTTAAGTTCAATGAACTTTCATCAATAAAAATCCCAGCAAATCCTGCAGATCTGTTTGATCTTGAAAAATTCACTTTTGAAAATACTACTGTCAAGACTAACAGTGCAGGTCCATCAGAGGATACAACACCAGACTATGGGTATGAAATCATCATCCCTCAAAGGTCTGCCACAAAGGGAAAAGCACCAGCTGTTCAAAACAGTTGTCAAAGCTCAACCACTGCTACCTCAACAGTTGTTGACCAAAGTAGCCCATCAACCACTGCTTCCGCATCCTCAAACACTGCTGACAAAAGTCCTCAAACAGTGGATAAAAGTCAGTAGTTGTCCACTTCATTACCTCCTATACCACCACCTTTTGAAACCACTGCTGGATCATCAAAGTCCCCAGCAGTGGTTAGCTCAAATGATACACATTTGCAGCCTTCACCAACCAATGCCATTATACCATACCAAGGAGATTTAATCTTCTTGAGATCTCATCCACCTGATCAAATCATTGGCAACATAAATGAAGGGGTGCTCACAAGAAGCCAAACCCAAAACATTTGTCTTTTTGCTGGTTTTCTATCACTCCATCAGCCAGTCAAGTACCAAGAGGCACTGAAAGACAACAGCAGGGTAGAAGCCATGCAAGAGGAGCTCCAACAGTTTAAAAGACAACAAGTATGGGAGCTTGTACCACTGCCAGAAGAGGTTAGTCCCATTGGCACAAAGTGGGTCTTCAAGAACAAAACTGATGAAAGGGGTATTGTTGTCAAGAATAAAGCCAGGCTTGTGGTTCAAGGTTACAGACAGGAAGAGGGGATTGATTATGATGAAACATTTTCCCCTGTTGCAAGATTAGAAGCCATTAGACTGTTCCTGGCCTTTGCTGTCAACCACAATATGAAGGTGTTTCAAATGGATATCAAAAGTGCTTTCCTCTATGGTACAATTCAAGAAGAGGTATATGTCTGTCAACCTCCAGGTTTTGAGGATCCATTTTATCCAGATCATGTCTACAGGCTAAACAAAGCCTTGTATGGCTTGAAACAAGCACCAAGGGCCTGGTATGAAACTCTTTCCAACTTCCTACTCTCAAATGGTTTCAAAAGAGGTACCATTGATAAAACACTGTTTTTAAAATGGAGAGGGAAGGATTTAATGATTGTCCAGATTTATGTGGATGACATTATTTTTGGAAGCACATGTAATTCAATGTGTGAAGAGTTTAGAGAACTCATGACAGCTGAGTTTGAAATGAGTGCAATGGGTGAGCTGCAATGCTTTCTTGGTCTCCAAGTTCAGCAAATGCAAAATGGAACTTTCATTCATCAAAGCAAATATGCTAAAGAACTTTTGACAAAATTTGATATGAATGATTGTAAACCATGCAGCACACCCATGGCAATAAATAAGCTGGTCATGTCTGATGAAAAAGATGAGCTGATTGACCAAACACTTTATAGAAGCATGATTGGGTCTTTATTGTACCTAACTGCATCTAGACCAGACATCATGTTTGCAACATGTGTCTGTGCAAGAAGTCAATCAGCTCCCAGAAAATCAAATCTCATTGCTGTAAAAAGGATCTTCAGATACATAAAAGGTGCTCCCACACTTGGTATCTGGTATCCAGCTAATGGGAACATCAAGCTTTCAGGTTTCTCAGACAGTGACTTTGCTGGATGTCACACCACAAGGAAGTCCACATCAGGAGGGTGCCAGTTTCTAGGTGATTGCTTAGTTTCATGGCAAAGCAAAAAGCAAGCAGCTGTTTCAACATCCACTGCTGAAGCTGAATACATTGCTGCTGCAAGCTGTACAGCCCAACTCCTGTGGCTTCAAAATCAGTTACTGGATTTTGGTATCACTGCCTTAAAGACACCACTCATGTTGGACAGTCAGGCAGCAGAAAATATCATCAAAAATCCAGTTTCCCATTCAACCACCAAACACATCGATATCAGACATCACTTTGTGAGGGATTGCTATGAAAAAGGTTTGATTTATGTGCATCATGTCCCAACTAAAGACCAGCTAGCTGATGTGCTCACAAAAGCACTTGATACAGCCACTTTTGAAAGCTTGGTCTCTAGGATTGGGATACTGAACATGGAATGACAAGCAACATCTTGTTTTTCTATGAATAAAAGCAACAAAATGTTTTCAGAAAATCAAAACTCCATCCTTAAAAATAGCTAAAAATGAAAATTTTTCATTAAAATCCTTAAAAGTCTGCCATTAACCACTGATTATTCAAAAGTCTGCCTTCTTCAAAAGTCTGTCCACTGCTGAAAGTCAACCCCTGCTCTTTCATTATTTGATAAACTCTGTTGTTCAAAAGCAGTGTATTATCCACTGATATGCTATCCACTGATAGTAAAAATCATCCACTGCTCTCATACCACTGCTTTCATATGTCCATATCACACAAAGTACTGTCCTTCACTTTCAACAGGGGTTGTCACGTGGGCAGTACATATTGATCAGACCTTTTGTAACGGCTGCCACCTCAGCATTCACTTTCTTCCCTATAAAATCCCCCACTCACCACCAAAACAGGGTTTTTACTGTCGAATTGAATTCTCAAAAATTCTCTTCTCAAAACAGTTTTTCATCTCATCTTCCACAAATTTCTTCGATCAATCATCCTCAAAATGACTAAATCAAAGAAATCTGCAAAACCCTCATCCAAATCTTCATCAAAAACAGCCTCTCCAAAGGCAATCTCCACTGAAATTCCACACAAACCATCTCACAATCTTCTTGGTCTTCTTACAAAACCAAGTTCCACAAAGGAGTTCGATTCCATCATTGATATCATCACCGCCTCAAAGTACAAAACTTTGTTGACAGCGGATGCACCAATTTACTTGGCAACCCAAAGGGAGTTTTGGAAGAATGCAATCCTTGAAACACAAGGAGACGCTGTAATAGCCATTAACTCTACTTTAAAGGGAAAAGAAGTCAAGATTACACCACAAACAATTTCAGAGGTCTTTCAACTCGACGATCAAGAAGGTAAAATTACTTTTGTCACACCCCCAAATTCCACACGCGGAGTATCACCGCTTGGAGGCGTGACTGACCAGGATCAAGCCACCAATCATATCGAACAAATGTAAATAGTAATGTATTTCAACCAATCCACTATGAAAGGTGTCCAAAACATAAGTATAATTCAATGTTTAGCGGAAGCATAAAAGTAAACCCAATCATAAGTAAAAGCATTCATGATCCATGTCCACAACGACTGCGCCTCCCGTGCAAGCTCCATAAGTACCTAAGGTCCTGCAAGGCATGTAACAGAGGATCAACAACTAGTTGAGCGAGTTCACAGAGAGTAAATGCGTAATAGTAAGTTCGTATGTAACATGTGGCGCTACTGGGCCGTTAGTACGTTCTATTGGTGGGGGCTTCCCATAATGTATATTTACTAGACTAGTTGTATTCGTAAGTATCCTTCCCAATCCGAGGATAGTAATAAGTATGAGTATATGTATAAGTATCCTTCCCAACCGAGGATAGTACGTATCGAGTACGTAGGTTTAGCGCTGGCGTCCTTCCCAATCCGAGGACGGTAGTACGTAGGTTTAGCACTGGCGTCCTTCCCAATCCGAGGACGGTAGTACGTAGGTTTAGCACTGGCGTCCTTCCCAATCCGAGGACGGTAGTACGTAGGTTTTACGTAGGTTTAGTGCTGGTGTCCTTCCCAATCCGAGGACAGTAGTACGTAGGATTTACTTAGGTTTAAACACTAGTGTCCTTCCCAAACCGAGGACAGTACGTAGGCTTTACGTAGAGTTTGGCACAGGCATCCTTCCCAATCCGAGGACCGTGGTAAATAGTCTAGTAATGATGTAAGTACAAGTAAACATTCAATCCCATTCCCAACCCACCGGGGAATCCCATGCCTTGGTAAGAGTGTGAACTCACCTTGGTTTGCTCGGTATGCTAAGTGTATGCTCGCAAGTAATCAATCACGTCCTAAAGTATGCACGTATGTGAAATCAGTTTGTGTTCAAGTATAGACACACAGTTGGTAAGCAAGTAGCACGTAGCACGTATTTCAGATCATACACAAGGTGGTTACACTTAACTGCAGTTAACTAACCAGGTTAACACTTAAACAGAATATAAACAGGTTACTGTTGCCGATTACCCACTTGGCGAAACACCCCTGTTTCGCCATAAATCCCTTCGACGAAACACCCCGTTTCGTCTCCCTTGTGATTCGTCGTTGAGATCTCGACGAAACAGATTCCTGTTTCGTCGTTACCTGCGTTTCGTCACAAACAGTTTGATTCGTCGCAAGTCAGTTACGTCATTATCACAGAAACCCTAATCACCGATCAGCAGACAGAATCACACAACCATCAACATACACAAGTCATACGATATTCATCCAGCAAAACATCAATATCCGTGATTTCCAATCATAACTAAAGCCATGAATTAACCCTAGACCATCTAACATAACATTTCTGGATTTAACATTATCAACCTACTATTCTGATGATCATTATCAACAATCTGGTCTTGATTAACAGAAACCCTAAATCAATATTACGTTTCAGATATAGTCGTGAAATCGATTAAGCATGCATAACGAAACAACATCATCATATTCATAATCATTCCATAAATCAAACATATACTTAAGCATGAATCAAGAGTCGTGAAATCGATTAAGCAAACGTGTGACTAACCGAGGTCGATAGTACGAAGGTTTAATCTCTAACAAGGCTTCGAGAACTCTAGTCTGCCGTCACACAGTAATGGGAGCTCTAGGGTTTCTGGTTTGCTAAAGTGTGTCGAATGGGATCATTCTACGCAATATAACAAGTCTAACAGTACTGGGCCCGAACTGGGCTTCGGCGTAATACTGGGCCGGCGAAACAGATTGTTTCGTCGAGTTTGGTTTGGCGAAACAGCTTTGTTTCGTCGGGTATGTTCATGGCGAAACACACTTGTGTTTCGTCGGATTGTTCCAAGTTCCAACAGTTTACAAGTTCCCAACTCAAAGCACTTTATGTCACACATAGCATATCGATTAATCATCTCAAATTACTATCAGTGTACAGTTATAAGTCAAACAAGTCAAAGTCAACGTGCATTAAATGCAAATAAAGGATGTCGGAATTTCGAGTTGTCACATTATCCCCAACTTGAAAGAAATTTCGTCCCGAAATTTAGCATGCGGTTACTGAGGAAGCTAATAGTGTGACGTTGTTTACCTGTTTCGTATCGCGGCTCCCCGAGCATGTATGCGAAGATTACTGGTTTTCTTGGGGTGTCACATTATCCCCCCGTTGATTTGGAATTTCGTCCCGAAATTCTGTATTGGTAGCTTCAGCCTCAGTAGTAGTTGCATTGGTTCCGAATAACTGGGGATATTTGAGTTCCATTTGATCTTCACGCTCCCAGGTGAACTCTGGGCCGCGGCGGGAGTTCCAACGAACTCGTACAAGAGGGATTCTCGTGTTCTTGAGGACCTTAACATCCCGGTCCGTGATTTCAACTGGTTCTTCGACGAAGTGCAACCGCTCGTCGATAGTGAGTTCCTTTAAGGGAACTATGTGGGTCTCATCTGACGTACACTTCTTCAGATTCGACACGTGAAAGACGTTGTGAACTGCACTGAGTTCAGGTGGTAAGTTCAATCTGTAAGCCACTTTGCCTATTTTCTCAATAACCTCGAAAGGTCCAATATATCGTGGATTTAGTTTGCCGCGTTTGCCAAAACGAACCACACCCTTCCAGGGTGAAACTTTAAGTAGCACTCGATCCTCAACTTGGAACTCGAGTGGTTTCCTGTCTAAATCGGCGTATGCTTTCTGACGGGCACGTGCTGCCGCCATGCGTTGTCGTATTTGAGCAATCTTTTCAGTAGTATCAACTACCATTTCTGGACCTGTGATTTGACTATCTCCCACCTCTGCCCAACAGAGAGGTGACCGGCATTTACGCCCGTACAATGCCTCGAATGGAGCAGCTTTATTGCTGGTGTGGTAGCTGTTATTGTATGAAAATTCCACAAGTGGCAGATGTTTCTCCCAACCATTGCCAAAGTCAATTACGCACGCCCGAAGCATGTCTTCTAGAGTTTGAATAGTGCACTCAGACTGCCCATCCGTCTGAGGATGATAGGCTGTGCTCATGTCTAAACGAGAGCCAAAAGATTTATGCATTGCTTGCCACAGTTCTGAGGTAAAACGCGCGTCACGATCAGAGATGATGGAGGTGGGCACCCCGTGCCTCGAGACCACTTCTTTTAAGTAAACGTCTGCTAAGGTAGAGAACTTGTCTGTTTCTTTGATAGCCAAGAAGTGAGCAGACTTTGTGAGCCGATCCACAATCACCCAAATAGCATCATTTCCGCGCTGAGATCTAGGTAAGCCAGTAACAAAATCCATGGAAATTTGCTCCCATTTCCATTGTGGTATCTCAGGTTGTTGGAGTGGTCCTGATGGTTTCTGATATTCTGCCTTGACTCTCGCACAAGTCAAGCATTTGCTAACGTATGTGGCTATGTGGGCCTTCATGCTAGGCCACCAATATGTAGTTTTGATGTCGTGGTACATTTTATCCGCACCTGGATGTACCGAGTAGCGAGACTTATGAGCTTCATCCATTACGAGCTCTCGTAGGTTGCCATAGTGTGGGACCCAAATGCGTCCTGTTACGTAATAAGCACCATCTTCCTTCTGTTCTAAAACGTTGCCTTGAGCCACGTAGGGCTTCAGCCCTGACATTTTCTGGTTTCAATGCTTCTACCTGAGCATCTCGTATCTGGGAAGGAAGACTAGACTGTATGGTGAGTTGTAAAGCTCGCACGCGCTTAGGTGCGATGTCCTTTCGACTGAGGGCGTCAGCCACAACATTGGCTTTGCCTGGGTGATACTTGATTGAGCATTCGTAGTCGTTTAGCAGTTCGACCCATCGTCGTTGTCGCATATTCAGTTCCTTCTGTTTGAATATATGTTCGAGGCTTCTGTGGTCAGTGTAGATAGCACATTTGGTACCGTACAAGTAGTGTCGCCATATCTTAAGTGCAAAGACGACCGCTCCCAGCTCTAGGTCGTGTATTATGTAATTTCTGTTCGTGAATCTTAAGTTGGCGCGAAGCATAAGCAATAACTTTATCCCTTTGCATCAATACACATCCAAGACCTTGGATAGATGCGTCGCAATAGACTACGAAATCGTCCGTGCCTTCCGGCAGTGAGAGGATAGGTGCGCTACAAAGTCTATCCTTTAAGTGCTGAAACGCTGTTTCCTGTGCGTTACCCCAACGATAAACAACACCCTTCTGCGTCAACAGTGTAAGCGGCTGAGCAATTTTTGAGAAGTCTTTGATGAACCTTCTGTAGTATCCCGCCAAACCCAAGAATTGGCGTATTTCAGTTGGTGTACGAGGTGCAGGCCAGTTCTTGATCGAATCCACCTTGGATAGATCTACATGAATCCCATCCTTGTTTACCACGTGGCCTAGAAAGTGGACTTCACGAAGCCAGAAGTCACATTTGGAAAACTTAGCGTATAGCTGTTCCGTTCGTAGGAGTTCCAATATAAGTCGTAAGTGCTGTCATGTTCCTCCTGACTTTTCGAATAAATCAGGATGTCGTCGATGAAAACAATGACGAACTTGTCGAGATAGGGTTTGCACACTCTATTCATAAAATCCATGAAAACCGCAGGCGCGTTCGTTAGCCCGAATGGCATGACCAAAAACTCGTAGTGACCGTAACGAGTTCTGAATGCTGTTTTGGAGACGTCCTCATCCCGGACTCTCAGCTGATGGTACCCTGACCTTAAGTCTATCTTGGAGTAGTAGCTCGACCCTTGCAGCTGGTCGAATAAATCATCTATGCGCGGAAGAGGGTAACGATTCTTTATCGTCACCTTGTTGAGTTCACGGTAGTCTATACACATCCTGAACGTACCGTCTTTCTTCTTTACGAATAACACTAGAGCTCCCCAAGGCGAAGAGCTAGGACGTATGAAACCCTTTTCCAAGAGTTCTTGCAGTTGCTTAGACAGTTCTTCCAATTCAGTTGGTGCTAAGCGATAAGGTGCGTGAGCTATAGGTGCTGCTCCTGGAGCTTGTTACTATGAATTACCAAAAGTTCTTAACCAGCATGAGGAATGCGGACGTTCTTTTCTTTGCAAAGAGTCTCTGCTCGATGTTGAGGTAGCCAATCCATACCAATATCGATGTCAGAACCATCACAACGCTGGGGTCATTCCTAGTATCACCCTGACCAATCACGAACACTCGACCCCTGGCACCATTGCCATCGTTATTACCCCCGTTGTTGTCTTCACTAGTTCCCGTTTCCTTGGTTGTGGTTCTGATTCTGGTTCTGGTTCAACCGTGGGCAGTGTCTCTTGAAGTGACCTTCAGCACTACACTGATAACATCCCTTGTTACCCTGCTGTTGTTGCTGATTCTATAGATCTTGTGTCTGTTGTTGTTGGTTCTGGCTTGCAGGACGTGAGTTTCTACCATCTTTGACTCCATGACCAAGCTTGTCGCATCATTGACAATGATTTCGGTTGCACTGCCCGCTGTGGTGCAAGTTACATCGTTTGCACTTTGGGTGGTTTCCCCTGTATCCACCCTGCCCTTGACTACTAAAAGGTTGCTAACCAGGACTTTGGTTGTCATCGATCTTTCACTGCTGTGCCTGGGACGGAATCGTAGTCGAACCCTTGCTAGAGGTTCCATCCCACTTTCATTTGTTGTCACTGGGAATAGCAGAAGTCGTAGTAGTAGCACCAATACGTCTAGGCAGCTTGTTCTGTTCCACTGCCTGGTCTGCGAGACGATGAGCAAGATGGGTAACATCTTGAATAGTAGCAAGGTTAGCAGCAGTCACATGGCTTTGAATCTCTGGTACTAAGCCCTTGGAAGTACAGCTCAATGCGCTTGATGGGAGGATCCACCATAGTTGGACATAACACTGCTAGTTCGTTGGATCATTTCGTGTACGCTTCTATCTCTGACCCCATCATCTTCAGGTTAAAGAACTCCACTTCCAGCTTGTGTATGTTATCACGACTACAGTATTCACGTTTGATCAGTTCCTTAAAATCATTCCATGGGGTGGCATTAGCAGCCGCCAGCTCCAACATCGTAACTTGCGCGTTCCACCAAGTTTGCGCAGTGCCTTCGAGAATATCAGTGGCATATTTCACCTTACGAGCCTCAGGTCATTCGCACATTTGAAGGCCGATTCGAGTTCCTCGAACTAATGGAGGAGTCCAACAGCTCCTTCAATGTCGCTGAAAGTAGTAGGACGACAGTCCATAAAAGTCGTGTATGTGCACACAGGTGGCTGAGCGTGTTGACTTGTCGTGTGCGTAAGAGTAATCAAAATTAAGCACAAGTGTTGAGTTACAAGAGTAGGATCTAAAAATCCTGGAGTAAGTGGTGATGGCAGGTTACACCTCCTGTCTGGGCAGCTGCGAGTGCTGCAGTAACTTTCAGTGATCGAAGCCGCCAACTGGGCTTGAGTTAGGTTAACGCGTCCACTCATGATCTTGACATCAAGGAGGACATGTGTAAGAGAGGTTCGCGAATAGTGCGAAGACAGAAGAGAGTGAGCACGTAAGCGTTTTCAAGCAGTAACATATAGTAGGTTCTGTAACCTAAGCATACCACGAGCAAAGTTCTTTGTAATTCTAGCAAGTAGGTAAAGTAACATGAATGGTAGTACCTATGATGTTGAGCCTTGCACGTGGAGCGAAGCGTCGTTGTGGATCGTTGAGAGCACTGTTCTGGTTATAGTCTGGTTTTAATAAAAACGTTTTCCCCTTATTAAAACCGAGTTCTCTATAACCAATGGCTCTGATACCAATCTGTCACACCCCCAAATTCCACACGCGGAGTATCACCGCTTGGAGGCGTGACTGACCAGGATCAAGCCACCAATCATATCGAACAAATGTAAATAGTAATGTATTTCAACCAATCCACTATGAAAGGTGTCCAAAACATAAGTATAATTCAATGTTTAGCGGAAGCATAAAAGTAAACCCAATCATAAGTAAAAGCATTCATGATCCATGTCCACAACGACTGCGCCTCCCGTGCAAGCTCCATAAGTACCTAAGGTCCTGCAAGGCATGTAACAGAGGATCAACAACTAGTTGAGCGAGTTCACAGAGAGTAAATGCGTAATAGTAAGTTCGTATGTAACATGTGGCGCTACTGGGCCGTTAGTACGTTCTATTGGTGGGGGCTTCCCATAATGTATATTTACTAGACTAGTTGTATTCGTAAGTATCCTTCCCAATCCGAGGATAGTAATAAGTATGAGTATATGTATAAGTATCCTTCCCAACCGAGGATAGTACGTATCGAGTACGTAGGTTTAGCGCTGGCGTCCTTCCCAATCCGAGGACGGTAGTACGTAGGTTTAGCACTGGCGTCCTTCCCAATCCGAGGACGGTAGTACGTAGGTTTAACACTGGCGTCCTTCCCAATCCGAGGACGGTAGTACGTAGGTTTTACGTAGGTTTAGTGCTGGTGTCCTTCCCAATCCGAGGACAGTAGTACGTAGGATTTACTTAGGTTTAAACACTAGTGTCCTTCCCAAACCGAGGACAGTACGTAGGCTTTACGTAGAGTTTGGCACAGGCATCCTTCCCAATCCGAGGACCGTGGTAAGTAGTCTAGTAATGATGTAAGTACAAGTAAACATTCAATCCCATTCCCAACCCACCGGGGAATCCCATGCCTTGGTAAGAGTGTGAACTCACCTTGGTTTGCTCGGTATGCTAAGTGTATGCTCGCAAGTAATCAATCACGTCCTAAAGTATGCACGTATGTGAAATCAGTTTGTGTTCAAGTATAGACACACAGTTGGTAAGCAAGTAGCACGTAGCACGTATTTCAGATCATACACAAGGTGGTTACACTTAACTGCAGTTAACTAACCAGGTTAACACTTAAACAGAATATAAACAGGTTACTGTTGCTGATTACCCACTTGGCGAAACACCCCTGTTTCGCCATAAATCCCTTCGACGAAACACCCCGTTTCGTCTCCCTTGTGATTCGTCGTTGAGATCTCGACGAAACAGATTCCTGTTTCGTCGTTACCTGCGTTTCGTCACAAACAGTTTGATTCGTCGCAAGTCAGTTACGTCATTATCACAGAAACCCTAATCACCGATCAGCAGACAGAATCACACAACCATCAACATACACAAGTCATACGATATTCATCCAGCAAAACATCAATATCCGTGATTTCCAATCATAACTAAAGCCATGAATTAACCCTAGGCCATCTAACATAACATTTCTGGATTTAACATTATCAACCTACTATTCTGATGATCATTATCAACAATCTGGTCTTGATTAACAGAAACCCTAAATCAATATTACGTTTCAGATATAGTCGTGAAATCGATTAAGCATGCATAACGAAACAACATCATCATATTCATAATCATTCCATAAATCAAACATATACTTAAGCATGAATCAAGAGTCGTGAATTCGATTAAGCAAACGTGTGACTAACCGAGGTCGATAGTACGAAGGTTTAATCTCTAACAAGGCTTCGAGAACTCTAGTCTGCCGTCACACAGTAATGGGAGCTCTAGGGTTTCTGGTTTGCTAAAGTGTGTCGAATGGGATCATTCTACGCAATATAACAAGTCTAACAGTACTGGGCCCGAACTGGGCTTCGGCGTAATACTGGGCCGGCGAAACAGATTGTTTCGTCGAGTTTGGTTTGGCGAAACAGCTTTGTTTCGTCGGGTATGTTCATGGCGAAACACACTTGTGTTTCGTCGGATTGTTCCAAGTTCCAACAGTTTACAAGTTCCCAACTCAAAGCACTTTATGTCACACATAGCATATCGATTAATCATCTCAAATTACTATCAGTGTACAGTTATAAGTCAAACAAGTCAAAGTCAACGTGCATTAAATGCAAATAAAGGATGTCGGAATTTCGAGTTGTCACAACTTTCCCTAAAAACGAGTTAAAAAATGATTTTCTGGAAAGGGGGTACAATGCAGAGGTAAAAAAGGACACCTTAGAAAAAGGTTACTTTCCTCCTGCAACAAGATTTTTATTTCACACCCTCTTAAAATGTGTTTCAAACAAAACCACTTCTTTCAATCAGATACCATTAAAAATTCAGAAACTGGGATTTGCAATTCTTCAAGATGAAAATTTTAACTACTCCCAGGAAATTTATAATGATTTGGTTAAAAATGTTGAAACAAAAGCATTCCTACTTTTTCCAAGATTTTTAAGTTACTATTTTGAAATGAAACTTAGAAAGAAGGATGCTGCTGCAATAAAACAAGGTGATTTCATTCAAACAAATTGCTTAACTGCTGAAACTTTCACAAGGATATCCACACCTTGCAAAACACAAGCAGAGGTGCCTGAGCAGATTTTAGCAGTTACAACTGCTCCTCAGGTATCTGCTGCTGAGCCCACTGCTCAAGGTGATCAAAGCAGCAGCACAACTGCTTTGAAACCCACACCTATTATCTCCAAAAAGCCAAAAAGAAAAACTCAAAACCCCACAAAACCCATCAAAAAGGCAACTCTGGAGGATGAGATACCAGAGCTTCTGCCTGTGACAACACAAATGTCACAAGAAACCACTGCTGCTACTTCCTCACAGCAGTTGGTACAAATATCTCAACCCGTAACCACAACTCCTCCTGATTCTTCACAAAAAGAACAGGTTGTACAAATAGGGTCTCCACATCATGATGCTCTAGAAACACTCGTTTCTATCATCCACAGCTCATTACCCGGGGCAACTCCATTTTCTACACCATCCTTCACATCCACAATTCCCTCACCAATAAAACCACTGTTGGATGCAATTGATTTGAACCAGGCATTATCCAGTCCTTCTCAATCACCTACAAATGAGAATATACCTCAACAACTGACTGGGTCTGATGTATCAATCTTTGCTAACCCACCAACACAACCTGAGGAGGTTACACCCCTTGAGTTACAAGTAACTCTTGGTGGTAATCCAAGTGAAGCAGCCACTACAAGTGTTACACCCACTGGGTTATACTTGGACAGTGGTTACATTAATAAGACTTCCTTGGAGGCAATTCCTTTTATAGCACCTCTGCCAACCACCAGTGGATTTCTGTATCCTACTGGCAACATCAAAAGGTTGTCAAGTGTTGAAGGAAGAAGACCCCAGTACCAAGAAAAAGGGGCATCAGTGGTTAATGTTTGGAGTATACTCCCTATATCTACCACTGATAAAACCACTGCTAGTGGGAAATCAGATGATCCCATTAACTTGGGTGATGGTTTAAAGTACAAGAAATTGACGGATCGCATTGAAAAACTTGATAACTCTGTTGCAGAACTCAAACATATGCTACAACAGGTGTTACAAGTTCAGAAGGTACAATCAACTGCTGTTCCATCTCAAGCACCTGCTCCACAAAGGGCATCTGCTCCAAATGAGCTCTGGAAGTTATTTCAACCTTTTCTCCATCAACAAGCAAAACTAGCAGATCAGCAACATGAAAAACATGTTCAACAGCTGCGGAATGCAATGGAGTCAAGGTTCAAGAACACTCAGGCTGATTTAAAGGCTCTCAAAACTCAGATCTTGCACACCACTGGCACTGCTCCCCCACAAGTACGCTACATTTATCAACTCCCAGAAGATAATGCCAAAAAGGGGGAGAAAATGAAGGAGTGGAAACAGAAGGGTATAGAGGATGGTCTTTATCTTGAACCAGAAAATTCAAACATGACCAAACAGATCCCTTTGCCAGATGGTAGTAAGAAAATTGATGTGACAATAAATGCACTAGCAGAAGCAGCTGCAAGTGTGAAAAGAGATAGAGAGGCCAAAAGGAAAGCCAGGGTGGACAGAATGGATCATCCAGATCAGGGTACTTCTGGGTCAAGGGATCATGAAAATCCTGTTGAGGAAAAGAAGAGGCCTACTAGAAAAGTAAGGCAACCCAAATCCATTCCAACCAGACGTTCAAAGTCTGCTCACAAACCACCATACAAAACAGCTGATGCAACAGGAGTTACAAAAACCACTGCTTGCCAAACAGTTGTTCCATCAACACACACAACATCCACTGCTTTACCATCATCACCACCAAAAACAACACCTGCTGACATACAGCAGAAGACAACAGATGTTATAACATCTGTTGTAATGACAACAGTGGTTGAAATACCAGTTGTTTCAACAACTGTTAGTCAATCACATTCCACTGCCACTACATCTACAACCATTGTTCCATTCAAAACATCATCAGTCTCTCCTAAACCAAAAAGGAGAAGGCTAATTTTAAAAGATGATGACACACCTCCATCACCAACATCTTCAAAATCCCTATCACTTGTCACTATTCCTAAACCCATACCTCTATCTTCAGCTCAAATTATAAAATCACTACCTCCTGCTGGTGTCTCATTTCCTCTGGAACTCATTGCAGTCAGAGAAAAAATCAAATCTTTTTATTATGAAGATGACCCAGCCAAAAGGAGTTTGCCATCAATTGCAACTTATCCCAGGCCTAACAATATTGAAGAATACTTGAAACTCAAAGCCAAACAAGCAGAGGATATTGCAATCAAAAACAGAAAAGGGAAATCTGATAGAGAATTTCAACAAAACTATCAGTTTTTACTCTCACAGGTCAATGCTATGGAGCGTTTTGCTAAAAATGTATGTCAGAAAATTTCAGAAGGGCAGATGAGTCCTTAAGAAAAGACTACATTGAAAACATCATGACCTACAAGAAATACAAGGGGGAGAAACACATGTACAAGACCTGGACCATTCCTGAGCTTGAAAAAGAAGCAGCCAGGATTCAATACATGATCAAAAATAAGGTCAAGCAAACTCCTCCTGAAAGATTCAAGCAACTTGAAGCTGAAAAGATGTTAGAGCTGAAGAGAATGAAAGAGGAGCTGATTACAGCAGATTATGGGTCAAGGAATTCAGTGTCAAAGTGTGGAGAAGATAGAGTCAGGGCAACCTATAAAATATTAGAGGAACTTAGAAAGAAAGATCCAAGAGTTCCACAAAAGCCTGACTATTCCAAAGCAGCGGTTTCAAAAAGACCACCAAAGCTGCAAGTCAAAAGAACCACTGCTCCAACTGGTGCTGCCATCTACAAAAGAAGGAGCAAAAACCAGTTCAGCATGGAAACAATTCAAGATCTTTTAGCCGGAGATGCCATTGTAAAATCTGGCACGGAAGTAATGATAAAAGAAGATCTTGAATTGGAACAATCTGCATGTGCTGCTCAGCCAGCTATGAACAGGCCAGCCTCACCAAATACTTCTGCAAATAAACATCTCCCAAGAAACCCACCAGGCTCAAAAATACAAAAGTGGGAAACTGACAAACAGACCTGCGTATTGACTTTGCTCAGGCCTGGTGGAGAAGTGGAGAAAATATCAAGGGAACAAGCTCTTGGCCTGAGTCTTGAAGATTTGCAGGATCTCCTTGATCTTCCACTTAGCAGGGATGATGAAGATACAGACGCCCTAGACTTTGAATTACAATTTAAAGGTCAGATAAGGGAGCTGTTGATGAGGCAATAAAGATTTCCACAAATAATGAAGAGTTTTGGCATTATCTGTTCCAGGGGGAGATTGTTGGGATTGAACCCTATCAGAGGAACAGATAATTAAAGCCAAAACTGGAACAGAGCAGTGGATCCAGAATAAGCAGACGTTTACAGATTAGTTCATGCAAATCTCTCCTCTTGAAAGTGGCTTTGCATCTACTGACCTCCTATCTGCTGATCTTACTAAGTGCTGACCTACAACTGCTGCTTTGCATCTACTGACCAATGTCAAAGACTGATGGAAGACCAAAGCTCTGCTGACTAAATCTACTGCCTTGAGTCAAGTACTGCTGATCCGGACAAGCACTGCTGGGATCACAGCAGTGGAAGTATGCAGCAGATGTTTAAGTGTCTTTTATGTAATACAATGTAATAGCAGTAGTTAGTACATCAGTGTTTATAGATCAGAGGTTAGAGTTTGTTAGGAGGTTAGATGTCACTTTCATGGTGACGTCAGCTAAAGATGTTCAGTAGTTTGCAAGTGCCTATAAATAGTTCAGTACTTGGTACTGTTCTATCAGCTCTTTCACCACATCGTCTTCTTTGCACGAACAAACTACTGAGCTCTGGCTGAGGGGGAGTTTGCATTCTTACATCAATCATTGTAATCGTTGTTGAAACAAATTCAATCATTCGGTTCATTGTGTAAAGATGTTTGATTAAAAGTATTACTCCTGTTTGATTGTATGCAAAGTTTGTTTTCATCTTAATTCCGCTGCACAACTCTTTCATTTCCATCTTAATTTCAAACGAAAATACAATCAAAAAGAAACTCAGATCCAACAACAGGTAAACACATATTAAAGCGCATAAAATCGACGAATTATCAGAGTCAGCAGTTACGGGTTCAGAATTAAAACACACAAAATCGAGAGATAGACTGTCTGCGGCTAGTAGGCTTCGACTAACCAAAGCGATTCAACTATTCGCAAGGACTTGTTGTCTACGTTTGACTTTTAGGTCTGTGTCCTTGCCTCGATTCTTGGGCGTTTGGCACATATCCCGTTAGTCATGTCGTGACTTCAGGTCGTTGGAGTCCGTCGAGACTTTGGTGAGAGTTTGTAAAATGAGCGGAACGAGTAGTCAAGGTTAGGGTTTCACCCCTAGCTTAACAACTCCGTCCCTGTTTTATTAAAACAGAGGAGATTATTCATCAAAATATGGATTTCACTCCTAATTTGGTATAATTTCCCCCGTTGAACAAACGTTCATTATTGAAAAAGAAACAAGGAAGAAGAAATCATCGATAATTTGACGTGATTGTCGTGGGTCACGCAAATTTAATCCCAAATACAACTATAGATAGCGGTAATAGGGTATCGAACTCAGGGAGTATGTGGAAAATATGTCAATTATATAGCCTTGCAATTATACTACAATTATCCTAATTTGCAGAAAATTAAAATCAATGATTTGGATTGTTGTTTGAGAAAACTAAATTAAACTAATGGCAAATCAAATGTAGGTTTTAAAATAGATTAGGAGAGAACAATGATCACCCTAGGTTTCAGTTTCTTTAAACAATTGTGTGCAATTCCAACTAGAAAGAGTTACATAGACATAACTCGTGTATAGATGATTGAAGTGATAAAAGGGAACAAAGTACTCGGATTATATAAACGCGAGGTTGTTTCCCGATGACCAATTAACCAATAACCAACCCTAACCCTTCCCGTGATATCTCGATTGCCAACGGCACCAAGAACGTACGATTAAGACTAGAAATTGCAATATCGATTAACAAGTTACAAGCAATCAAACATACACCATGATATTCAAGCAACGCAAGTTATCATTCTAGAAATTCAGAATTAAAACACACAAAAGTTCAAGAAACATTCACCTAAGATGATCACCGAAGAGTTTAGCCGAACATGGCTCGGTGAATCATCATCATAATCAAACCAATGTTCATACGAATCGAAAATACAAACCGGATGATAAGAATTGTTCACAAACCAAGCAAGTATCCAAAAATCGCCCCCAAGGATCCTCCAAAACCGTCCAATGATGATAGACAATGAAAAGACACCCCAAAACTAACTTAAAAGTGGCAGTTACATGTTTTCACGCTGACACCACCGTAATTTACGGCTCCACCGTAAATTACGGTGGACATGATTCTTTTACGGTGATACAAGACTGGTTTACGGTAAGCATCAGACAAATCTCAGGTCTACCGTAAATTACGGCAAGACCGTAATTTACGGTAATAAGCTGACATTTCTTCTTTGTTTTGTCTCTTGTTCCATGCTCGACCCATTCGTCACCAATGACTCCAAAGCTGCACTTAAACCATCATTTAGCCTCCGAAATGCACCTGAAACATAAGCAACAGTAGTTATCTAATTCAAGATAATTACACGACTAAGTGAAGGATTATTTCGTCTTTTAACATGCTTAAGGGTTGTCCAAAGGACCACCCGTCACATCCTCACACTTAACCGTTGCTTGTCCCAAGCAACTCCTGAAATCAGTTTCAAAACAAATGATCAAATTAAACCAAGCAAAAACAAGCAATCTTTTTACTAACCCCTTTTTAACACCCAACCAATGCACCCCTCTCTAAATCTCTCCTCTCGGCTACAAGTGAAAACTAGCAAAGATAATGCTAGACACACACTAGGCAAACGGGTGGTTGCACAATCATAAGCTTGTACTTAAATCGATCATTCTCCTAAAATGGGTCAAACATAAATGCAAATCAAAGGGACTTTCAAGGTTGTAACGTGGCTAGGCGTATGGGTAGGAAATGGAATATATATGAAGTAGCGAAAACTTGACCCGGTCTTTTATTACACAAATAAACAAACAAACAACTAACAAACTGAACTACTATACACAAGATAACTAACATCACTTCTTTTTTCATTTTTCATTGCTTTTTCTTTTTTTTTTTTCTTCTTTTCTTTTCTAATTTTTTTTTCTTTTTTTTCAAGCAAACAAAAATACAATAGCGCATTAACCATATCTACTACAAACTACTAATACTATCACTAACACTATAAGACCGGGTCAAATTTGGGTAAATTTTTAAGAAAGTAGCTAAGGGTAACAAATGATAGGCTTTTAAAGCACAAAATGGGCAACTAAATGTCCAAACCCCCGCCCCTCTCACTACCATGCTCATATATATAACTTATGAGGTCCAACCCCCCAAATCCCACACTCACTCACACCAACGACGAGGCTACCTAAATGCCCTTATCCTTTTTGCATTTATATCTAACTAAGGACTCAAATCGCATTCAAGCACAAGTTCTAATGCACCCCCACCCGTAGCCACTCTCATCAAAGATAAGCATTATTTATATACAAGTGTGGCTACAACTCTCACCAAGAATGAAAAAGGTATCAAGGGTTGCCGGTGCACCAACTTGGGGTTAATCTAGGGTGTTCAAATTTTCACATTGTTTCACTTGGCTCAAAATATTTCAAAATCTTTAAAATTTCCCCCATCCCCACACTTGGGAGACATTGACCCCAATGTATGGTTTTGAGAGGCTTTGATCACTAAAAATTCATTCAACATCAACATAAGCTTTAAATCTCAAACCCCAAATTTCTTTTTGGTATTTTTTCATTTTATATATTTTTTATATTTTTTTAATAAACAAAAGCAAACTAATAAACTAACAATATTTCAAAGCTAAAGAACATGACAAGTCTAAGGAAAAAGTACATTGACCTGGTAAAGTTTGGCACAACAGATATTGTAAATGATCCAATTTCCTTTCACCACCTTTATGCAAATATCCGCACATCTTCCCCACACTTGAGTGTTGCCATGGCCCTGAAACATAGAAAGATAAAAACAACAAGATCAATATAAAACCCCGGGTTGCCTCCCGAGCAGCGCTAAGTTTTGAGTCTTCAGCCAGACCGAGCCACCCCCCATTTATGGTGGCTCAAAGAACCAGTTCCTATCACTTCCATCACTTCCTTGTGCCATTGAGCAAAATGCATCCATCTTGTTTTGACTCGGTGGGTAATCAAATACGCTCTTGCTTGACCCCATATATGCTTCTTCACGGTCCGGTGGGTGCTTTTTTCTCATTCGTGGTAACACCTTTTCACTAATCCCGCTAGACTCACCACCCTTCCTCTCAATGGACTCATAACTAATCCCTCTAGTTTGAACATCAAAATACAACCTACGGTTCTTTTCGGTCATGGTAATAATCTCGTCTCTACAATTAATTTGAGCATTTGCTGTGTATAGAAACGGTCGACCTAAAATCACCCTTTGTTGTGATGCCATGTTGGTAGAAGCATAGTCCAAAACTAGGAAATCCACCGGGTATTCAAATTCTCCCAACTGAATCTTAACATTCCTAACCATTCCCCGTGGACGCCTCCAACTTCCATCCGCCAAGCTCACCATGGTGTCTATACCTTCGAGTGGACCAAAGTCGTACATATCGTATAGATCGCTTGGTAGCACACTCACGCTTGCCCCGTAGTCCAACAATGCGTGAGGGATTTTTAATTTTCCCACACGGATAGGCACGATTGGCGCTTCACACTCTTTATCATTGTCGACTTCGTCATCTTTTTTCAAACCTGCATTCACTTGATACGAAGAAGTTAGACATTTTTCATTAAATTCGGTACTAGGAACGGTGCTTACCACATTGATGTTAATGCTTTTTATATTCTTGGGATTTGGCACCGTATCACTCGGTAGCTGGCCTTTTGCTTTCTTTAACATCGCCACGTCACTTGCAAGTTGACCCATTTGAGTGGTCAACGATTGGATGCTTTTGTCGCGAACCTCATCCTTTTGCATCCGAACCTCATCACGTTGGTTCATTCGTTGCATTTCACTTTGCATCGCCTTCAACATCTCCATCATCTCATTTCCACCCGAAGAGCTTTGACCCGTTTGATATTGCCTTTGAAATCCTTGGTTTCCTTGGAAATTCGGGTTAGCTTGATTTGAAGGGTTCCCGTAACGAAAATTCGGATGATTCCTCAACCCGGGGTGGTAAGTGTTAGAATTCATGTTGTTGTAATTTCTACCACCCCCTCCTTGACCTTGACCTTGAACCGCATGGACTTCCTCGTATTGCCCGTCCAACATCCCTTGGCAATTTTCAACCGCATGACCTATCTCATTACACAAAGCACAAACATCATAAATTTGGTTAGTGGTTTGAACATTACCATCATCTATGGCGTGCACTTGCGGTCGGTTAGTGGTCGGTCGGGCTTTTCTTGAGGCTTGAGCTTTCCTCTTGGATGTAGTTGCCATGCTTTCCAAGAACTCCCAATCATCATTCTCATAGTTTGTTCCAAAGGTCCCACCGGTAATAGACATGAGATCACGCGCATCTTCGGCACTCAACCCCTCATGAAAAGCATTCATCAACTCCCATAATTCAATTCCATGATGAGGGCAGTTTTTAATCATCATGTTGAAACGCTCAAACGCCTCGTGAAACATCTCACCATGTTGTTGTTGAAAGCTTCTCAATCCCTTCCTTGCATCGTTGGTCTTTTGGGCGGTATAAAACTCATCCAAAAAGGTTTGTTGCATCTCCCCCCATGTATATATGGATGCCGAGGGTAACGTGTAGAACCATTTTTTCGCCTTATCTTCCAAAGAAAATTGGAATAATACCAATTTAATGTCATCAGCTGAAAACCCTTGACTCCCAAGAGTGTTGCAAATAGAGTCATAAGCCTCTAAATGAAAATAAGGCTCCTCATTTGCCAACCCCTTGTACTTTGGTAAACTTTGCAAAGAATTGGTTCTTACTTCAAATGTTCGCCCTTGATCATTATGAGGAATGACTACCGGTGAAGGGTTTTGCGTGATTACCGGCCGAAAATGTGCTTCAATGCCCCTCACATTTTCCCTAAGGTGTCTCCTTGGTACACCATACCTACCTCTCGGAATAATAGGACCATTTGGCCTTGGTACTTGCCCTTGTGGTGCGATTGGTTGTTGAAACTGTTGTTGTCGCATCGGTGGGCGTTGAGGTGGTCTTTGAAATTGTTGTTGTACATGTTGTGGCCGGACTTGTTGCAATGGAATAGGTGGTTGTATTGGTAGCCCTTGTGGTCTTGGCCGAATGTGTTGTGGTATAATTTGTTGTTGTGGCATTCCACCAACACTTGCCATCCCTTGAGATTGACTTTGCAAATACCTAAACTCCACTTGATCACCATAACCCTCGTAAAAATATCCATCCTCATCATAACCCTCAAATTCTTCGTATCCTTCCTCATATCCATCTCCCCCTATACCCAAAGCTTGCCCAAATGGAATGGTCGAATATTGAAAACCCGACTGGTTTGATGGTCTAATCGTAGAGGTAGTATGGACAATGGTCGTATTTGGTGGTATTGAATAATGAGAAGATGATTGACCTGTAGATGGAGGAAAGAAGTGTGATAGTGGTGGGATTGTGGCGGAAGGGCTATAGGTGAGAGTAGGTTCGACTTGAGTAGTGTTCGGTTGTGTGGTGTTGGTTGATGTAGTTTCATGGATTGGAGTAGGAATTGTAGTGGAATTTGGAATAGTGGTGTTGGGTGATGGTTGTGTGGATGTAGGAATGAATGATGAGGTCGTTTGACCCGTTGTAGGTGGTATTTGTGGTTCGTCCATGATGTTTCTTGGTGTAATGGGTGAAGTGGGTGAACCAACGATTCTGTTTTCGCGTAGTAAAACTCGGTTCTGCCTTAGTGTTCTTTCGATTTCCGGGTCAAATGACAACGGTGACGCTTTGTGAGAGCCTCTAGTATGCATGCACCTGTAGAACCTGCACACTAAACACACCAGTGTAAACCCGAAAATAACAAAGCAAAACTAACAAAAATGACACACGTTGCGCACTACTCCCCGGCAACGGCGCCAAAATTTGACGTGATTGTCGTGGGTCACGCAAATTTAATCCCAAATACAACTATAGATAGCGGTAATAGGGTATCGAACTCAGGGAGTATGTGGAAAATATGTCAATTATATAGCCTTGCAATTATACTACAATTATCCTAATTTGCAGAAAATTAAAATCAATGATTTGGATTGTTGTTTGAGAAAACTAAATTAAACTAATGGCAAATCAAATGTAGGTTTTAAAATAGATTAGGAGAGAACAATGATCACCCTAGGTTTCAGTTTCTTTAAACAATTGTGTGCAATTCCAACTAGAAAGAGTTACATAGACATAACTCGTGTATAGATGATTGAAGTGATAAAAGGGAACAAAGTACTCGGATTATATAAACGCGAGGTTGTTTCCCGATGACCAATTAACCAATAACCAACCCTAACCCTTCCCGTGATATCTCGATTGCCAACGACACCAAGAACGTACGATTAAGACTAGAAATTGCAATATCGATTAACAAGTTACAAGCAATCAAACATACACCATGATATTCAAGCAACGCAAGTTATCATTCTAGAAATTCAGAATTAAAACACACAAAAGTTCAAGAAACATTCACCTAAGATGATCACCGAAGAGTTTAGCCGAACATGGCTCGGTGAATCATCATCATAATCAAACCAATGTTCATACGAATCGAAAATACAAACCGGATGATAAGAATTGTTCACAAACCAAGCAAGTAGCCAAAAATCGCCCCCAAGGATCCTCCAAAACCGTCCAATGATGATAGACAATGAAAAGACACCCCAAAACTAACTTAAAAGTGGCAGTTACATGTTTTCACGCTGACACCACCGTAATTTACGGCTCCACCGTAAATTACGGTGGACATGATTCTTTTACGGTGATACAAGACTGGTTTACGGTAAGCATCAGACAAATCTCAGGTCTACCGTAAATTACGGCAAGACCGTAATTTACGGTAATAAGCTGACATTTCTTCTTTGTTTTGTCTCTTGTTCCATGCTCGACCCATTCGTCACCAATGACTCCAAAGCTGCACTTAAACCATCATTTAGCCTCCGAAATGCACCTGAAACATAAGCAACAGTAGTTATCTAATTCAAGATAATTACACGACTAAGTGAAGGATTATTTCGTCTTTTAACATGCTTAAGGGTTGTCCAAAGGACCACCCGTCAGTTTTAACACCTAATCTCGACTTTATTGCCCGTTCATATTGAAAAATTCGAGTGCAGTGATAGTGTAGCATAAGCGAGAATAGCAAGGAATAGGCTCGTACATAATCCCTACTAGATATGCACAAGTTGGTCTGTTGGTTCCTAACTATAGACTAGGTTTCTAAGACATCGATCCGGACTAGGTCGAGTCTTGCCTAATTCCCTATAGTTATGGCTCTGATACCAATCTGTCACACCCCAACCGATGGCGGAATCATCGGGGCGTGGCACTGAGCGAAACAGATTGTCCAGAAGTTTCCATAACAATTATCAACACCATTCAATTTAAATAATACATCCCATACCGTATCTCAAATAGC
>JARYGA010029542.1:0-36491 GCA_030545235.1 Helianthus tuberosus | reverse complement strand
GTTTAGTCATAAAACAATACCGCCACCTATCCTTAGGCGACGACCACAACAAGAACATAAATTTCAAAACCGCTTTGAAAACTAATCATCTGTTCTAGGATGATTGATTACTAGGTTTTGAACCCTCTATTGTAAGGTTTTGAACTCCCTGTTATAAGGTTTTGAATCCCTTTGAGTTTTCAAAATCTCGTCAAGCTTTTGGGTTTTAAATAATGTGAACACATGCAAACTGGAAGGGTGAATGCCTGTATTCTGGGTTTTCTGTCTAGGCAAGCACTTCGTATACATCTCATCAGACGCGAGACCAGTTGTGCTTACCTGGGAATTCTTGGGATGAGTGTTCACTTATAGGCGAGCATGTCTTCGCGATACATTATATTGACCCGCTTACTTTGATTAGTCACTGTCTCATTTGTTTGCCTTTGGTAACAAACAAATGGTCACAATCTACATGCCTTGTCATTTTCTTTTGACTATCTTTCGCTTGTTTCCTCCTATGCCTTTCGTTATCTTCAAGATGCTTCTTCATCGCAACAACAATGTCCGAACCAGGTGCTGCAATTACCCAGCGAATAGGCGTCGTACTCCAGAGGACCGTTGACTTAGCTATCACCATGACTCGCCTCAGGGATGAAGCTGTATAAGGGAACTGCTCCTTGGTGCAATCAATGCCATCGTCATTATTTAAATCAAATACCTTGTTTCAAATGTACCCACGGTGGACGATGGAGACATTTGGTTAACATGTGCCGCTTTGTAATCTAAAGCAAAGCTGTTACAAATCCTGCTGCTGCTCAACCTTCAAACTCTGCTTCATATGTCGCTTGGCATATCTGGCGCCTCAACCTCATGAACTTTCTACCTTGTGTATCGACGTAAGCACGCCTAGTGCAAGGTGTCGGAACACTCTCGTTACGCAAACTCCAAAATCCATATAGGATCTTTCTATCCTCATAATTAGATCCTTGTGGATGGGTATCATTCATCGGAGTCCTTAAATTGAATTCTTTGTATGATTCAATACGTACATCACAATTCAATAGGGACAAAGCCGAATTTCTTTTAAAGATTATCCTATCCTTACAGATAGATTCTTGAAATAATTAAAGTGCCAAATGAAATCCGCGAATTGGATTCCTGGTGTGCTTTAAGTATCCGCGTCCAAAGATAACAAATTAAAGATCTAGATAAACAATTTTGTGGTTATGTGACTATGTGTTTATGCATTTTTGTGTTTTTGTATACTCTAGATATTCGTTATCCAAATCCTCATAGAATCTTTCTTACCTTCATATGAAGGATTCATAGTAGGATATTCAAAAAGGTACTATCTTAAATCCTTAAGGGACTTCTACTTTGTAGTCAAGTTCCTTGGATTATAAAGTACTATTCCAAAGTTTAAGGGAAACATGTGTTGAAAAGTTAAATAGATCCTCCGTCGATCTAAAGTTAAATACATCCTACGTCGGTGTAGTTAAATGTTTCTCTTAGATAGTTGAGTTAAAGAGATCCTACGTCGATCTAAAGTTAAATACATCCTACGTCGGTGTAGTTAAATGTTTCTCTTAGATAGTTGAGTTAAAGAGATCCTACGTCGATCTAAAGTTAAATACATCCTACGTCGGTGTAGTTAAATGTTTCTCTTAGATAGTTGAGTTAAAGAGATCCTACGTCGATCTAAAGTTAAATACATCCTACGTCGGTGTAGTTAAATATTCCCCGTAGGTAGTTTAGTTAAAGAGATCCTACGTCGATCTAAGTTAAATAGATTGGTCCGACAATCTAGTTAAATACATCCTACGTCGATGTGGTTAAATTTTCCCCGTGGATAGTTTAGTTAAAGAGATCCTACGTCGATCTAAGTTAAATAGATTGGTCCGACAATCTAGTTAAATACATCCTACGTCGATGTGATTAAATTTTCCCCGTGGGTAGTTTAGTTAAAGAGATCCTACGTCGATCTAAGTTAAATAGATTGGTTCGACAATCTAGTTAAATATGTCATGTATTTATGTAGTTAATTAGGCCCTCGGGTGGTCTAAATCAAGAGATTGTTCGTTAATCTAATCCTTTGGTGACCTAGTTAAAGAGACTCTATTGAGTCAAGTTAATTCACCACAGGATTATTCGTTTGATTTTTCCCCATACGCATTATGAAATAAACTGTGCGGACTGTGCAAGGAACTACGTAATTATGGAGGCCTACATAATTATGGAGTTCAGTGCATAGGAACCACAGGAAGTTTTGTCATGTGTTAAGACCAACAGTGGCAAGAGTAATGATACGGGAGAAGTCTTGGACTTTGACCAATGTCATTTATTCTCACACTACCCAATTCTGATTTCAAGTACACACAAGTTTCCTATGATAATTCTTCACGGGAACTGTTCTCATGTCTATAGTTCAAAACTCCATGTTTTGTTACTACAATGACTTCAATTTGAGGGTTGACATCTTTGCTAAGAATCCTAACATGGCCCAAGGTTTTACTTAAGGGCTCAATGGATTTGTCTGAAGGCAAAACCGTCACAGCTGTCTCCACAAGTTTCCTCTAAAACTAAATTTCGGGACGAAATTTCCTAAAGTAGGGGAGACTGTAACACCTGTGTCATTTCAACCATCAAACAATTTCCAAACCAATGAAATATTTTATTTCATACTTTGGACTTGTATAAATATGTGTATCTTTTGCACATATCAACTCTTGTTCGATTTCAAGCTCTAAATCGCTTTCTGGAAGGTTATACACGCACTGATGCGTAAATATAACCAGTTTAATGCAACGAACACTCCAGAATAGTGAAATAGGCTTAACATACCTTAAATAACCTTTACATAACTTAGATATAAGTTTTGGAAGGTTTGGTGTGGTGAAATCAAAGTTAAATCGCTTACAGGGACTAAAGTTGACAAACTGCGAAAGTATGCCAATTTGAACTATAACAGACATTCCGGAACATGACCATAAGTTAAACATACCATAAATATCCTTTACATAGCTTAGAAATAGGCTTTGAGGGGTTCGGTATGCTAAAATAAACTTTTGGGTCATTCAGGGACTAAAAGTGTCAAAAAGTGCACAAGTTTGCATTTTCGCGCATAACTTACGTTCTGAATACATCCGGACATCCAAAAATTTATGTGAGCATGACTATATTATATTTTAGTGTTCGCCATAAGAAAAATCCATTCGTCGCGTCATTTGGTTCGTTTTTCGCACTTGTGCGCATTCCGTCGTAATTAAGCGAACATCGCGTTCGTACGGCCAAACGAACCAACCTCAGGCATATTTTTGAGCATGTTTTGAGTTCCCTATACTTTAACTTCATTTTAGAGCCTTGAAATGAGGTTAACGGGGTTCAAACGCATCGAAAATCGCTTAAACGGGCTGCAGGGACTAAACCTGTCACTTTTGAAAAAAATTATGGAATTGGGAAGCAGTAGCGTAGCGCGAGCCCTAAGGGCCTACCCGTCGCGCTACGCGACTGCCTATTCTGGGCAGAAAACATGCATTAACTTTAGTTTCGCATTCGGGACCAGATTCGATGTATTAGCCGTTGTTTAATTCACAACCACACATTCTAAACTTGCTTAGTCAGCGGATAAGGATGGAATTTAGGCACCATAACTTTCCGAAACTTGTACGGATACGATTAAGGCACGATATTCGACAAGCGATCTTAACGGTTCGGGTATTCCTATAAATACCCCATACCCCCCATTGCTAAAATCACTAGAATTCTGATTTGAGAACCTCTAAGTTGAAACCATTGTTTCATACCTGAGATTCTTGAATCGGGATTAGCATTCGGGGACCCTTCGTAAGTATTCTTTCGTTCTTTTCCTTATTTTACTGCTTTTCGAGTCAGAAAGTCAAACTTTGTTTGACTTTCAGCGTTGACCAGTAATGGTCAATGCGAAGTTCGTTTGAACTTCGCAACGTGATTGTAATCACGATGGTCATAGTCCCTTGGGACTATGCCTACTGATTATCACGTTGTCTAGGGTCGTAGGGTAAGCGATCTAATAAATCGCCTATACCTTCGAACCCGACCCAGTTTGGTCGATCATTAGGATCCGACCAAATACATTAGGTGACCATAGTAGGTAGGGAATAACCTTCCGAGGTTATACCCTATGGTCACATCGTTTAAGTAGTTGTATGATAGGTAGTTTATATGCCTTAGGTAAATTACCAGAATACCCTTTTCATGTATAATTGGTAATTAAGCATATGTAACCTAAACTTTTGTCACATAACTGATTATGTAACATGTTTAGGCATATAACACTTGTCATAGGACTAGTTAGGCGGTCCGAACGCGTTTCACGCGAACGACGCGTTAAAGTAGCATAAGCTACCTAAACGGGTCGTAATGGGTCGTAAACACTTAGGTTAAGTTTCATTTAGTATGTAGGCTTTGTTAAACCAAATAACACGAGTCTCTACACTCGTTGGTTTACAAACCCTAATACTACCCGATCTTCCGATCTAGGTCCGGTTAATTAACATAGTTACCTATATTAGGTGCCGTTTGATATCTGCGACCTCTAGCATTGTCTGGTTGTTACTCAAGGACCACTGAGCAATCTCAAGTGAGTACATAGACCCCTCTTTTACTGTTTTCCAAACTGTTTTGGGGTGGAACACATGTGCCTACTTGTTACTTTCATGCTTTCCTGTTTTAACATCATATACTGCTATGTTCGTTAGTACATTATAGTACATGATTTTATGACATTTCATGCTAGGTGTGCCCAATTGTGTGCATTACTTAGTACATCGTTTTACGTGACATTTTGACATAGACATTTGACATAGACATTTCGGCATAGACATTTTAACATGATTGACATTTGATCATGCATTTCCCACAAAACATAACTTTGATTTAAAACCAAGTTTTACTTCAATACTTTGTTTTTGTGCATATGGTTTAGTTGAGACATTTCACTTGCCATACATGACATTTTGACATAGACATTTGACATGGATATTTTGACATAGACATTTGACATGGATATTTGACATAGACATTTTGATATGATTTACATCTTGACATGAACACTTTGACATATTACCCAATACATTTGACAATTGATTTAAACATAGACTTCTTACATTGGTTGGTTTGGTTTGATTAAGTGATTAAGTAACGATGCGAGTGTAATATGATACAAGCATGGTGGATACGCCGCTGGTACTTCCTATACATAAGTGTTTGTATGGTATTACATATCATAGCGTTATTTGAATCATTTCAGTTTGAGACATAGAACATTTTATACAAATAACATACTTTTCACAAGACATTAATTTATAAACATCTTATCTTATGCAAACATATTTTACTTGGTTATTCATTTAACCTTACATTTATTTATACTTATCATCTGATCTTATCGATTTTCAAATGATTTACAAAGCAAAGCAAATAACAAGGTTCATGACTAAACATTTTCTCAAACATAAGTCATGAAACCTATTTTCACAAAACCTATGTATCTCACAGGCATTTTTATGCTGACGTACCTATTTTCACATGTGTTTTTCAGGAACTGTTGCATAAGATGATCAAGATACACATAGGCAGACTTGGGCTTTAGTGACAATAAAAGATGCAAGACTAGTTAATTATGTTGTATTTCTTTGTTTGTTAAGACATTGTAACACTTTCAATCAATAAAACGAAACTTCAATTGCCATGGATTTGAAACAATTAATTCTGTTACAATACTCCCCAACATTTCCGCCATGTTTTGTATGTTCTACGTGGTCGGGGTGTGACAGAAAAGTGGTATCAGAGCCAATGGTTATAGGGAATTAGGTTATTAGTAATGCTTTGACCTAGTCTATAACTTTCTTAGGACCCTAACGCGAGTTTACTTGCGTTTAGTCATAAAACAATACCGCCACCTATCCTTAGGCGACGACCACAACAAGAACATAAATTTCAAAACCGCTTTGAAAACTAATCATCTGTTCTAGGATGATTGATTACTAGGTTTTGAACCCTCTATTGTAAGGTTTTGAACTCTCTGTTATAAGGTTTTGAATCCCTTTGAGTTTTCAAAATCTCGTCAAGCTTTTGGGTTTTAAATAATGTGAACACATGCAAACTGGAAGGGTGAATGCCTGTATTCTGGGTTTTCTGTCTAGGCAAGCACTTCGTATACATCTCATCAGACGCGAGACCAGTTGTGCTTACCTGGGAATTCTTGGGATGAGTGTTCACTTATAGGCGAGCATGTCTTCGCGATACATTATATTGACCCACTTACTTTGATTAGTCACTGTCTCATTTGTTTGCCTTTGGTAACAAACAAATGGTCACAATCTACATGCCTTGTCATTTTCTTTTGACTATCTTTCGCTTGTTTCCTCCTATGCCTTTCGTTATCTTCAAGATGCTTCTTCATCGCAACAACAATGTCCGAACCAGGTGCTGCAATTACCCAGCGAATAGGCGTCGTACTCCAGAGGACCGTTGACTTAGCTATCACCATGACTCGCCTCAGGGATGAAGCTGTATAAGGGAACTGCTCCTTGGTGCAATCAATGCCATCGTCATTATTTAAATCAAATACCTTGTTTCAAATGTACCCACGGTGGACGATGGAGACATTTGGTTAACATGTGCCGCTTTGTAATCTAAAGCAAAGCTGTTACAAATCCTGCTGCTGCTCAACCTTCAAACTCTGCTTCATATGTCGCTTGGCATATCTGGCGCCTCAACCTCATGAACTTTCTACCTTGTGTATCGACGTAAGCACGCCTAGTGCAAGGTGTCGGAACACTCTCGTTACGCAAACTCCAAAATCCATATAGGATCTTTCTATCCTCATAATTAGATCCTTGTGGATGGGTATCATTCATCGGAGTCCTTAAATTGAATTCTTTGTATGATTCAATACGTACATCACAATTCAATAGGGACAAAGCCGAATTTCTTTTAAAGATTATCCTATCCTTACAGATAGATTCTTGAAATAATTAAAGTGCCAAATGAAATCCGCGAATTGGATTCCTGGTGTGCTTTAAGTATCCGTGTCCAAAGATAACAAATTAAAGATCTAGATAAACAATTTTGTGGTTATGTGACTATGTGTTTATGCATTTTTGTGTTTTTGTATACTCTAGATATTCGTTATCCAAATCCTCATAGAATCTTTCTTACCTTCATATGAAGGATTCATAGTAGGATATTCAAAAAGGTACTATCTTAAATCCTTAAGGGACTTCTACTTTGTAGTCAAGTTCCTTGGATTATAAAGTACTATTCCAAAGTTTAAGGGAAACATGTGTTGAAAAGTTAAATAGATCCTCCGTCGATCTAAAGTTAAATACATCCTACGTCGGTGTAGTTAAATGTTTCTCTTAGATAGTTGAGTTAAAGAGATCCTACGTCGATCTAAAGTTAAATACATCCTACGTCGGTGTAGTTAAATGTTTCTCTTAGATAGTTGAGTTAAAGAGATCCTACGTCGATCTAAAGTTAAATACATCCTACGTCGGTGTAGTTAAATGTTTCTCTTAGATAGTTGAGTTAAAGAGATCCTACGTCGATCTAAAGTTAAATACATCCTACGTCGGTGTAGTTAAATATTCCCCGTAGGTAGTTTAGTTAAAGAGATCCTACGTCGATCTAAGTTAAATAGATTGGTCCGACAATCTAGTTAAATACATCCTACGTCGATGTGGTTAAATTTTCCCCGTGGATAGTTTAGTTAAAGAGATCCTACGTCGATCTAAGTTAAATAGATTGGTCCGACAATCTAGTTAAATACATCCTACGTCGATGTGATTAAATTTTCCCCGTGGGTAGTTTAGTTAAAGAGATCCTACGTCGATCTAAGTTAAATAGATTGGTTCGACAATCTAGTTAAATATGTCATGTATTTATGTAGTTAATTAGGCCCTCGGGTGGTCTAAATCAAGAGATTGTTCGTTAATCTAATCCTTTGGTGACCTAGTTAAAGAGACTCTATTGAGTCAAGTTAATTCACCACAGGATTATTCGTTTGATTTTTCCCCATACGCATTATGAAATAAACTGTGCGGACTGTGCAAGGAACTACGTAATTATGGAGGCCTACATAATTATGGAGTTCAGTGCATAGGAACCACAGGAAGTTTTGTCATGTGTTAAGACCAACAGTGGCAAGAGTAATGATACGGGAGAAGTCTTGGACTTTGACCAATGTCATTTATTCTCACACTACCCAATTCTGATTTCAAGTACACACAAGTTTCCTATGATAATTCTTCACGGGAACTGTTCTCATGTCTATAGTTCAAAACTCCATGTTTTGTTACTACAATGACTTCAATTTGAGGGTTGACATCTTTGCTAAGAATCCTAACATGGCCCAAGGTTTTACTTAAGGGCTCAATGGATTTGTCTGAAGGCAAAACCGTCACAGCTGTCTCCACAAGTTTCCTCTAAAACTAAATTTCGGGACGAAATTTCCTAAAGTAGGGGAGACTGTAACACCTGTGTCATTTCAACCATCAAACAATTTCCAAACCAATGAAATATTTTATTTCATACTTTGGACTTGTATAAATATGTGTATCTTTTGCACATATCAACTCTTGTTCGATTTCAAGCTCTAAATCGCTTTCTGGAAGGTTATACACGCACTGATGCGTAAATATAACCAGTTTAATGCAACGAACACTCCGGAATAGTGAAATAGGCTTAACATACCTTAAATAACCTTTACATAACTTAGATATAAGTTTTGGAAGGTTTGGTGTGGTGAAATCAAAGTTAAATCGCTTACAAGGACTAAAGTTGACAAACTGCGAAAGTATGCCAATTTGAACTATAACAGACATTCCGGAACATGACCATAAGTTAAAAATACCATAAATATCCTTTACATAGCTTAGAAATAGGCTTTGAGGGGTTCGGTATGCTAAAATAAACTTTTGGGTCATTCAGGGACTAAAAGTGTCAAAAAGTGCACAAGTTTGCATTTTCGCGCATAACTTACGTTCTGAATACATCCGGACATCCAAAAATTTATGTGAGCATGACTATATTATATTTTAGTGTTCGCCATAAGAAAAATCCATTCGTCGCGTCATTTGGTTCGTTTTTCGCACTTGTGCGCATTCCGTCGTAATTAAGCGAACATCGCGTTCGTACGGCCAAACGAACCAACCTCAGGCATATTTTTGAGCATGTTTTGAGTTCCCTATACTTTAACTTCATTTTAGAGCCTTGAAATGAGGTTAACGGGGTTCAAACGCATCGAAAATCGCTTAAACGGGCTGCAGGGACTAAACCTGTCACTTTTGAAAAAAATTCTGGAACTGGGAAGCAGTAGCGTAGCGCGAGCCCTAAGGGCCTACCCGTTGCGCTACGCGACTGCCTATTCTGGGCAGAAAACATGCATTAACTTCAGTTTCGCATTCGGGACCAGATTCGATGTATTAGCCGTTGTTTAATTCACAACCACACATTCTAAACTTGATTAGTCAGCGGATAAGGATGGAATTTAGGCACCATAACTTTCCGACACTTGTACGGATACGATTAAGGCACGATATTCGACAAGCGATCTTAACGGTTCGGGTATTCCTATAAATACCCCATACCCCCCATTGCTAAAATCACTAGAATTCTGATTTGAGAACCTCTAAGTTGAAACCATTGTTTCATACCTGAGATTCTTGAATCGGGATTAGCATTCGGGGACCCTTCGTAAGTATTCTTTCGTTCTTTTCCTTATTTTACTGCTTTTCGAGTCAAAAAGTCAAACTTTGTTTGACTTTCAGCTTTGACCAGTAATGGTCAATGCGAAGTTCGTTTGAACTTCGCAACGTGATTGTAATCACGATGGTCATAGTCCCTTGGGACTATGCCTACTGATTACCACGTTGTCTAGGGTCGTAGGGTAAGCGATCTAATAAATCGCCTATACCTTCGAACCCGACCCAGTTTGGTCGATCATTAGGATCCGACCAAATACATTAGGTGACCATAGTAGGTAGGGAATAACCTTCCGAGGTTATACCCTATGGTCACATCGTTTAAGTAGTTGTATGATAGGTAGTTTATATGCCTTAGGTAAATTACCAGAATACCCTTTTCATGTATAATTGGTAATTAAGCATATGTAACCTAAACTTTTGTCACATAACTGATTATGTAACATGTTTAGGCATATAACACTTGTCATAGGACTAGTTAGGCGGTCCGAACGCGTTTCACGCGAACGACGCGTTAAAGTAGCATAAGCTACCTAAACGGGTCGTAATGGGTCGTAAACACTTAGGTTAAGTTTCATTTAGTATGTAGGCTTTGTTAAACCAAATAACACGAGTCTCTACACTCGTTGGTTTACAAACCCTAATACTACCCGATCTTCCGATCTAGGTCCGGTTAATTAACATAGTTACCTATATTAGGTGCCGTTTGATATCTGCGACCTCTAGCATTGTCTGGTTGTTACTCAAGGACTACTGAGCAATCTCAAGTGAGTACATAGACCCCTCTTTTACTGTTTTCCAAACTGTTTTGGGGTGGAACACATGTGCCTACTTGTTACTTTCATGCTTTCCTGTTTTAACATCATATACTGCTATGTTCGTTAGTACATTATAGTACATGATTTTATGACATTTCATGCTAGGTGTGCCCAATTGTGTGCATTACTTAGTACATCGTTTTACGTGACATTTTGACATAGACATTTGACATAGACATTTCGGCATAGACATTTTAACATGATTGACATTTGATCATGCATTTCCCACAAAACATAACTTTGATTTAAAACCAAGTTTTACTTCAATACTTTGTTTTTGTGCATATGGTTTAGTTGAGACATTTCACTTGCCATACATGACATTTTGACATAGACATTTGACATGGATATTTTGACATAGACATTTGACATGGATATTTGACATAGACATTTTGATATGATTTACATCTTGACATGAACACTTTGACATATTACCCAATACATTTGACAATTGATTTAAACATAGACTTCTTACATTGGTTGGTTTGGTTTGATTAAGTGATTAAGTAACGATGCGAGTGTAATATGATACAAGCATGGTGGATACGCCGCTGGTACTTCCTATACATAAGTGTTTGTATGGTATTACATATCATAGCGTTATTTGAATCATTTCAGTTTGAGACATAGAACATTTTATACAAATAACATACTTTTCACAAGACATTAATTTATAAACATCTTATCTTATGCAAACATATTTTACTTGGTTATTCATTTAACCTTACATTTATTTATACTTATCATCTGATCTTATCGATTTTCAAATGATTTACAAAGCAAAGCAAATAACAAGGTTCATGACTAAACATTTTCTCAAACATAAGTCATGAAACCTATTTTCACAAAACCTATGTATCTCACAGGCATTTTTATGCTGACGTACCTATTTTCACATGTGTTTTTCAGGAACTGTTGCATAAGATGATCAAGATACACATAGGCAGACTTGGGCTTTAGTGACAATAAAAGATGCAAGACTAGTTAATTATGTTGTATTTCTTTGTTTGTTAAGACATTGTAACACTTTCAATCAATAAAACGAAACTTCAATTGCCATGGATTTGAAACAATTAATTCTGTTACAACACTCCCCGACATTTCCGCCACGTTTTGTATGTTCTACGTGGTCGGGGTGTGACAGTATTATTTTGGAGTCGTGATTTCATCATATTCCCAGGTTATATTATTTTTATCCTAAAAATACTATATGTAGTTCACAAAATAATCACATAATCACACAAGCGTTTTATTATGAAATATATATTTAACAAGTTTTATTTACGAAAATCCACCTCCGATACTTTGTAATTTTTGAAATAAAAATCATGGCGAAGTTTATTTTGAAAACAAGGTTAAAAATATATTTTGTAAACATTTGTTTAGAAAAAATATTTCTAAGTGTTATATTTTTGGAAAAATTTCGCCAGAGTTTCCTCTATAACTGGAGGTGTCCACGCTTACAAGCGTATCATTTTCTTTTCAAAATTTCAATCAAACAATTTATCAATCATCAATCAACAATATTTAAGCATCAAACTAGACAAAATATGAATAATCATAAACTCGTGAACTTGAAAGCTTTGTAAAAATATGTAGTAACTTTCTAACATATTTAATAGATCTTGTTACCTTTAAAAATAAAATTAGTTTCTTAAAAACTTTATTTTTAAGGAACTTGAAGTTTTACAACTTCTAGTCAAGTTTTACAAAAATATTTCGTTGTCAAACTTTCTTGTCACACAAGTGTTTACACACTAGTTTATTCACTAAAATGCTTTTAGTTTATGTAAGATCCGGATTTTTAACAAGACTTGCATCTTTCACTTGGTTCTTCTGAAAAACCACTTGTAGATCTTTAGATCTACTAGTTTAGAATCTTATTTTACAAGAAAAATTATATTTACACAAGTTCATGTTTCATGAGTGGAAGGGTTCACCGTCTTTTACCACTTTTACACTAACATACTACTAGTTCATGTTCTATGAACATGATCTAGTTGTCACACCCTGGCTTTGCGGAAGCGTGGTTAATTTGGTGTGACTTCTTAATACCACAGCTTAATCATAACAAAGCTATATGAAATAAAAACCATGCAAGATCATCCATAGATTTAAGTTTTAAAACCGAAGTAACATAACATTGTCTTAGGGACTACAACACCATAACATAAAACATTGTTTTGAAAGACATAAACATCAACATGAATAAAACGCAGTTTAAGATTTGTGACTCGTCCAGGAAAACGTCACATTTCCTAAACCGGGATGACCTCGGAACCCATATGCAGCGGGAAGACACAACATACCGCGCCAGATCTTTAATTTCCTGAAATACATGTAAGTTGAAAAATCAACAATAATGTTGAGCGAGTTCATGTGTAAGTGAGTAAATAAACCTTTGTATGTATAAAAACCCTGGTATGTAGTAAATAAGGAAAAAGAGATCACCAATGGTTTGCAAGGCCATTGATATGTGTGAAGTGCAAGTAGGAAGACTCAAACCTAGCAGATTTATGCGTTGGGTACAAAGTCACCCCGAGGTCCGTTCTGTTTGGGCCTGGGGTTGGGCTCGCTACACCCAGATAGATCTACCGCTCCTGCCCCTCGATCCTACCTTGAGGATTAATGGCCTCAAGTTTCTGCCTACCCACTCACATGATCTGAACAATAATAACCCTCCTTACGCTAACCATACCATGTAAAAGTACTCGTAATCATAGTAACATGTATTTCACCCCCGCAGTTTAGAAAACTGAAAACAGTTAAGAGAAAAGGGGGACATGAACTCACAGTGGTGCGTCTCTACCAAGTATATCTCCTGATCAAGCAGCTGTGCGACGACCTACACGTACTAAGTCTATTAGACGGACGGCCGTGCCTTGGCTTAAGGTTTAAGTTTTTGGGAAATAGTTAGACAACTATTTCGTGTTTATATTTTTGTAAATACTTGGTAATTATTCTCCTTCCCAAGGATGGGGGATTTAATACATGTGCGTTCGTAAACTTCGAAATATATTATTAAGTCTCACTTAATATATTTTATTTCTTACTTCAAAATATAATCATTAACATTCGGTAATATTATTTTTACCCTAAAAATAATATTTGTATATTTCACAAAATAATCATAACCATTTTACAAGTGACGCTTATGAAAAGTATATATACTAAATACATATATTTATCACGTTTCATTTTGTGAAAATCCCACCTCCGATATTTAGAAATTTTTGTAAGTAAAATCGTGGCGAAATTTACGTATTTGAAAACAAGTCAAAAATAGATTTACAACACTTGTAGTGAAAATATTCCCAAGTGTTAGGTTTTTAGAAAAAATTCGCCAGAGTTTCCCCTGTAACTGGAGGTGGCCACGCTTTCGAGCGTATCATTTTCTTTTACAAACCAAACCAACAATTTCCTTATTCAATCAAAACAATGTTCAAAGCATCAAACTAGTCAGTATATACGTAAATCGCAAGAATTACATGAACTTGTAGTTTTTCCAAAAATATGTAGTAAAGCTCCTTACTTTTAATGTATCTTTATATAAATCCATCCGGTTTCGTAAAAGCCTCGCTTTTAAAGAAATTCCATCTTTACAACTTTTGTAAAATTTGACAAAACTAGTTCTTTGTCGAAACTTAGTGTTACACAAGTATTTACACACTTGTGTGTTTGCTAAAATCATTCTTGTTTATGAAAGATCCGTCTTTAAAAGTATGTTTTCTCTTGACACGTGGTCCTTTGAAAATACCGCTTGTAGATCCGTAGATCTACTAGTTTTAAACACTATTTCGTGAGTAAAGTCGATTTTACACAAGTTCATCTTTAGTGTGTGGTAGAGTTTCATCATTTAACCCTTGTTACACTTAAACAAGCTCTATGTCATGATCCATGATCATGACCAATCCGGGTTAAACGATGATCTGAGCTACCACAACATAGATCGGGCCCAAATAATTCAAATCCTACATGATTTACACAACCCTTGTGCTATTAACCAACATTTTTAGCATTTTTAGTAGACTTTTTCATATCATCTTGTGTGTTCATGAATTTTAACCGTCATAGTTCTTTTTAACCACTTTAAAATAGATCGAGAGTGTGTTTAAAGCCACTTACTACTAGCTCGAGGCTAGGGAAGAAACTAGTCGAAAAATGCGTGGATAAAAGCAATGTAGCGAGGTCCTTCGCAATCCGAGTGCACCAAGCTTCCTTATATGCGATCCTTAGCACTTGAAGTTGTATGGAATGAGTTGAATGAAGTCGAAAAATGATGGATGGGGGTGGGTGGTTCTCGGCCGAAAGTGTCAAGAGAGGGAGAGAGTAGTGTGAATTTGTTTAGTGGTGAAATGATTATAATGGACCAATGCTACTACTTATGGACAAAGCTTAAGTTAATTACCCAAAGGTTACAATGTCATCAAGATATTAGACATTAGGATTATTTTAATCAAATATAGGACAAGGGGTGTCCCCCATGAGGACCGAACTCGTTAGGGGGGGGGGGGGTACTTGGTTAGATTGTAACTAAAAGGTAAGTATTAGTTAGGTATTTAGGAGATTAAACCATTTACTAGTATGTTATGCATTGTAGCGGGTGTTATGGTATACGGGGACCCTAACTGGCTCAGAAAAGAAAAACAATGTTGATGACAATATTTTTATGTTCCGGGTAAAGTCCGGTTGTTCGGTTGGATAGTAATCCGTCAAAGTGCTTAACAAAGCTTTAAAGTGTCGTTATTATTATTTTTAATGACACAATTTATTCCCGACACTTTGGAAAGTGTCTAGTAACATTTTTCTCATGTTTTGGCACTTTATTAGTTAGCTAGATGCTGAATTTTAATGTTAAAGTGCTGAATTTTGTACTTAAAGTACGTTTTAGGCACATCCGGTCACTGTAATCTCATTCCTAGTGACGCAGTTCTACAACCCTTATATCCCTACACTCACCACTAGTGTAGCAAACTATCTCAGGCTCTTACAGGCCTTAGAGGCAGTACCTGCCTGGTGCTAGTTATGACAGCACGTTTAATAGGTTATCCGTTCATTGTGCTACTGTGCTTTTGGTGCATCAAGGTTGTCACAAGGGTGCTGTAAGCAAAACATGGAGTGACAGCAAGTAAAGTATGATGCAAGTAAGTACATGTATCAGTATTCAAGTAGCAGTTTATCCACAAGTTCAAGTAAGCACAGCAATTAAGCAGTAATTAATTATTAATTAAGTCGTACGGATACCTGGTTTAGTGAGGGTTGTCACATTCTCCCGCCGTTAGAAAAATTTCATCCCGAAATTTTAAGTTCTGCTTGTAGATGCAGGGTTCTTAGGAAATAGGTGGGGGTATTTCTCTTTCATCCGGTCCTCACGCTCCCAGGTGTATTCAGGACCATGTCTGGCATTCCAACGAACTTTGACGAGCTTGACACTGCTCAGGCGGGTCTTGTTTACTTTCCAATCCGTAACCTCCACAGGTTCTTCAACGAAATGGAGCGTGTCGTCAACATGAATCTCGTCGGTGGGAATGGCAATGGTATCTTGAGTTGGACTTTTCTTCAGGTTGGATACATGAAATGTATCGTGAACTCCATTCAGCTCGGCAGGTAAGTCCAGCTTGTATGCTACTAGCCCTATTCTTTCCAAAATTCTGAAAGGGCCAATGTAACGCGGATTTAACTTCCCACGCTTTCCGAAGCGTGCCACACCCTTACAGGGTGAAACTTTCAATAAAACCATATCTCCAACTTGGAATTCCAAATGTTTCCGGTTTGGATCTGCATAGGCTTTCTGTCTTTCGCGAGCTGCTTCGATGCGTTTTCGAATCTGCGCAATCTTGTATGTCGTCTCTTGGACGATTTGGGACCAACAAGCTGCCTATCACCTGCGTCAGCTCAGCATAGGGGTGATCGGCACTTGCGTCCGTAAAGAGCTTCGAATGGCGCGGCTCCAATACTGGTGTGGTAGCTGTTGTTGTATGAAAATTCGACCAGTGGCAAATGCTTATCCCAGCTACCGCCCAAATCCATAACACATGCTCTCAGCATATCTTCCAAGGTCTGAATAGTCCGCTCGCTTTGACCGTCGGTCTGAGGATGAAATGCAGTGCTCAGATTTAATTGTGAGCCAAAAGCTTCTTGGAAGGATTGCCATATCCTTAACACAAACCTTCCGTCTCTATCAGAGATGATCGAGAGAGGCACTCCATGACGTGCGACAATCTCTCTCATGTATATTTCTGCCAGTTTGCTGGTGTTATCCTTCTCTTTGATTGGCAGAAAGTGTGCGGACTTTGTTAGGCGGTTAACTATTACCCAAATAGTGTCATGGCCTCTTGGCGTTCTTGGCAACTTTGTAATAAAATCCATGGAGATTTGTTCCCATTTCCACTTGGGAATCTCAGGTTGTTGTAGAAGTCCTGAAGGCTTCTGGTATTCCGCTTTCACCTTAGCACACGTTAGACACTTGCTCACATAAACAGCAACATCTCCCTTCATCCTAGGCCACCAATAGTAATCCTTGAGATCTTGGTACATCTTATCCGCTCCTGGATGGATAGAGTACCGCGATTTGTGAGCTTCATAAAAAACAACTTCCCTTAAACCACCAAACAGAGGAACCCAAATCCTTTTCTCAAAACATAACGTTCTTTCCTCGTTTGGCACCAATTGCTTCTCCATCCCACGGAGATATTCTTCTTCAAGATTTCTTTCCTTAAGAGCTTCTTTCTGCGCGGCACGAATGCGCAAGGAAAGATCGGTTTGGATAATCATTTCTAAAGCCCTAACCCTTATGGGCTTGATCCTCTCTTTTCGACTTAGGGCGTCGGCAACCACATTCGCCTTCCCTGGATGATACTTTATCTCACAATCGTAATCATTTAACAACTCAACCCATCGTCTTTGTCTCATATTCAACTCCTTCTGGTTGAATATGTGTTGTAGGCTCTTATGATCTGTAAAAATTGTACATTTCGTACCATATAGGTAGTGTCTCCAGATCTTTAAAGCAAATATCACTGCGCCTAGCTCCAGATCGTGCGTGGTATAGTTCTTCTCATGTACCTTCAACTGACGTGATGCGTAAGCAATAACCTTCTGGCGTTGCATCAACACGCAACCCAATCCTTGACGCGAGGCGTCACAGTATACCACGAAATCGTCAGTACCTTCCGGTAGTGCTAGGATTGGCGCATTGCAGAGCTTATCCTTCAACAGCTGAAACGCTTCTTCCTGTTTGATTCCCCAATCAAACTTCTTATCTTTCTGGGTGAGGAGCGTCAATGGTTGAGCGATCTTCGAAAAATCCTCAATGAACCTTCGATAGTAGCCAGCCAAACCCAAGAATTGTCGAATCTTGGGTTGGCGTTTCCCAATTCTTGATCGCTTCGATCTTGGTTGGATCCACATGGATTCCATCTCCATTTACCACATGTCCAAGAAATTGGACTTCACATAGCCAAAATTCGCACTTAGAGAATTTGGCATACAACTGTTCCTTCTTCAGCAGCTCCAAAATAGCTCTTAGATGCTGCTCGTGCTCAGCCTTTGTCCTTGAATAAATCAAGATGTCGTCGATAAACACAATCACGAACTTGTCCAAGTATGGCTTGCAAACTCTATTCATCAAATCCATAAAGACTGCAGGTGCGTTTGTCAACCCAAACGGCATAACAAGGAACTCGTAGTGTCCATAACGAGTTCTGAAGGCTGTCTTCGGGATACTCTCCTCTTGTATCCTTAACTGATGGTATCCAGATCGCAAATCGATCTTTGAGTAAAAGCTTGAACCTTGCAGTTGATCAAACAGATCATCAATTCTTGGCAGATGATATCTATTCTTGATCGTCAGCTTGTTCAGCTCCCGGTAGTCTATGCACATTCGAAAACTACCGTCCTTCTTTTTGACAAACAGGGCCGGAGCTCCCCAAGGCGAGAAGCTTGGTCGGATAAATCCCTTGTCTAACAACTCTTGAAGTTGTGTCGACAATTCTTGCATCTTAGACGGGGCAACTCTATAAGGTGCCTTAGCCACAGGCGTGGCGCCTGGGACTAAATCGATGTGAAACTCCACTTGCCTCTGAGGTGGCAGTCCAGGCAAGTCCTCCGGGAAGACTTCCGGATACTCCCTCACAACAGGGATGTCTTCGATCTTCGGTTCTGCCGCTTTCTTGTCTACAATGTGTGCCAGGAAGGTAGCACACCCTTTTTGCAAACACTTTCGCGCTTTGAGGCAGCTGATAATTCTTAACGGCGTATCGCGCTTTTCGCCATGAACCACAATCGTTTCACCATCTTCGGTCGGGATACGAACGACCTTTTCGTGACAAACAATTTCTGCCTTGTTGCTTGATAACCAATCCATTCCTAGCACCACGTCAAGGCTCCCCACCTGGACTGGTAGTAGATCCAAAGTAAACTCACGTTCTCCCAACTCGATTGCACAACCTCTGATTACTTCCTTGGCTTCTACTAACTTTCCATTAGCCAATTCGATTGAGTAGGGAATATCTAACTTATTAGCGGCTAAACCAAGCATATTCTTAAATTCTAACGATACGAAGCTATAGTCGACACCAGTATCAAATAAAACGGATGCATAGCGTTGGTTTACAGGGAACGTACCAGTAACGACATTGGGGTCCTGGCGCGCTTCCCTCGCTTCGATATGGAACACTCTTCCACGGGCTTGGTTCAACTCTGGGCAGTTCCTCTTAAAGTGCCCGATATCACCACAGTTAAAGCATCCTGGTCTTTGCCCGTTTCCACCTCCATTTCCAGCTTGGTTATTCCTTTGGTTATGATTCACAGCGCCTGCTTGATTCGCATTGTTGCCTCGATTCCCATTACCTCCGTTGTTTCCTTGTGGGCGATTTCCAATTCCACCCCGATTATTGTTTCTGTTTCCAAATCCTCCTTGGCCTCCCTGACCAACAGTGGCCCAACAAGAATCCTTCAAGTGGCCAGGTTTCCCACACGCTTCACATACCTTCAAACCACATCGGCCAGAATGGTGACACTGGCAGGTGTTGCACTTGGGCTGGGTGCCCATATATCCTTTTCCTTTCTTTCCACTACCAGCTGTAACCTGAGCTGGCGCGTTTGGCTCTCCTTTCTTAACAACACCACTAATGCCTTGTTTAAAGTTCGAGAACTTGCGTTTGTTACCTCCGGATGACTCGACGTGAGTCTCTTTCTTCTTTGTCTCGATCTCACCAAACTTGTTCAGGCGGATAGCCTCCTCAGTGAGAGCTACGCTCAAATCAATTGCCTCAGTAATTGTTGCAGGCTTGGAGGAGGTCACCATGCTTATGATTTGAGGAGCTAATCCCCAAATGAAGCGTTCAATCCGCTTGAATTCTGGAGTGACCATATAGGGTACCACATGCGACAGGTCGTGAAACCTCTGAACATATTCCGCGATCTTCGGACCTTCCATCTTCAAATGCCAGAACTCAGTTTCCAATCTTTGGATTTCAGCGCGAGAACAATACTTTTTGCGCATTAGTTCCTTCAGTTCGGTCCATGTTAGTGCATAGGCAGCAGCTTCACCAAGTGTCTGTACTTGCAAATTCCACCAAGATAGGGCTCCATCCAGAAATAGCCTAGAAATGTAGGTGACTTGCTGGTTTGGTGCACATTTGCTCATGCGGAGAACAGATTCAGTCTTCTCGGCCCAACGAACAAAAGCGACAGCACCTCCGGTGCCATCAAAGTTGACAGGCTTGCAGTCTAAAAACTGCCTGTAGGTGCACCCTGCACATACGTTACAACATATGAATGGCATTAGCATCCTTGCTAGAGATATCCAATTAGATCATGGTATGTCTTAATGACTTAGTATTACCATGAGGTGGATTGTTGTTACCATTGTTGTTTGAGCTGCTTCCGCTGGGTCCTCCTTGCGAGGCGGCGTATTGCGCGATGGCAGCAGCGATGACTTGTTGGAGTTCTGCCTCATTGGTAGGCATCGGCGTTTGACGTCTAGGCGGCATCTTCTAAGAGACGAGTTCACGTCGGTCAGGCCAAAATAAAGATCCCATGTTATAATACGTACGCTTTATTATGATAGTAATAGTACATAACATCTCATGTTATAATCATATCAATCACACAACATCCCATGTTATAAAACATAAATAATCAATCAAAACATCACATATGATGAGAATACTGCGATTGCCATATATCGAGACCACATAGTAAGTGTACAGGTACATAATAGTGTCATACATCATCCTCGACTAAGGGCTACATCACCCCAGTCCAAAAGAATATCAAACCAGTGTCAATACATCCATATACATGTCACAAAAGTCAGAATCAAAATGCAGTCTCCAAAAATGCTGTGCAGTCAAAACAATCGCCGTCTTCTCACCAGCGTCTACCCATGCTGTACTGAGGATGCCCTAAACTGATGGTGGTGGAGGAGGAGGAAAATGGGTGTAGAACAAACGTCGCAAATGGAGCCAGTCCTCCTCCATGGCTCTCTGGGTACGTAACCAAGAAGCAACCTGCTGCTCAAGTGCCAAAAGGCGTGCAGCATAGTCAGGTAACAATGGTCGAGGGTGCTGCGAAGAAGCAGGGTGGGTCTGACCCTGACACTGGCTCGGCGGTGGCTGAGCTCCCTCAAGCTCCTGAATGCGCCGTGTGAGTGCCTCCTGCTGGACAACAAACGACATCAGAACGTCCTCAATAGAATACCCCATATGGAAAGGATGGTAGGGGTTGGTCGATGGCATAACAGAAGGTGACGTCCAGAGAAACGGCTCACTGGCTGGATCAAAAGGTGGCACAAAGAATGGTGGTACAGGGGGAATAGCAGATGAAGACTGTGGCATAACTGGAATATATGTCGGCACATGTCCAAAGGGAAGAGCCGAGGAACCCTCTCCAGGTCGAGCTGGAGGTGTGTACTGTGCAAATGAAAAAGAGAAATCAACGTGACGTGCATCAGTGGTATGAGGAGGAATAGGTGGAAGCTCATCATCCGCAGGAATCCACCCATGCTGGGCGTGCTCATCTCATGGGTCAATCTGTGCCTCAAAAAGTGCTCGATCAAACTGTACAGGCATAGGGTCAAGATGGGGTGCAACAAGAGGGTCAGCAGGTATATCAACGATAAGTGGGGGATCAACATAATCATCAGCAATAACATGGTCACCCTCCAGTAGTGGTGCATCAGCAGGGTGATCATCAATGGGTGGGTCAGCAATCACAGGATCAATAGGTATGCCAGCATGAGCAGGGTCATGCTCAAGCACTGGGTCAGGAGCAGCTACTGGCTCGAGGGCCATGGCAGGCTCGGGATCAACGAACTCCATATCAAAATCTGCATGATCAGCGAATGCAGGGTCAACTAGGTCTACTGGGTCAACCATAGGCTGATCCAAGTGGATGAACTCTATCTCCTGGTCCGGGTCAAATCCAGGAGGAAAAACAGGGTCTGAATCCTCATCGAGGTCGTGATCGAAAGCAAATCTAGGAGCAGAGGCAGCAGATGATGCCCTGTCAGGATCTGAACCGTGTGAATAGTGCTGTGCGCTCCGAGTGTGTGACGGTGCGGAGGCCACAGACTCGAAGGAGTCTGGAGCGGGTGAGTGTGCAGGTAACTCCTCAGCTGGAGCATCTGCGAGTAACAAAAGACCACCGTCAGCTAGAAGGGCCTCGCCCTCAACATCATCCTCCAGGGGCTCATCATCAAATAGATCGACGTCGTCGTCAACGTCGGCGTCGAGGAGCATATCGTAAGCAGGATAAACGGCCAAAGGTATGGGAGCAGGGATCTCTACGAGTGGTAGGTACCCAACAAAAGGACCATCAGCGGGCTCATCGACAGCGTCGGGCAGCGTAAAGGGCTGGAAGTCGTCCTCGTCTGTGCTGGTAACATCTGATGTGTGGACCTCGTGCTCTGAAGACTCTAAGTCGTCTGATACTATGGCTCTAGGGCCTGTGGTGTCCGAATCACCTGTGCCGGGCGAGTCCATGGTGTTTGTAACACAAACACAAATATATATAAATAATCAATCATACAATCAGATAAGCACATTAGTCACCAAGTAAGCAATCAAATAATTCTCCTAGTCCCACTAGTCTCCCAGCCTCTCAGACTGCTCTTCCTAGTCCCACTAGCCTATTCTCCCAGCCTCTCAGACTGCTTTCCCTAGTCCTACTAGGCAACTACCTCGGTCTCCTAAACCGAGCCTCGGTCCCCCAGACCGAGCCTCAGCCTCTCAGACTGAGCCTATAAATAATAAATAAATGTGCTCAACATTTGTTTGTAAAAAGTTTTGGATCTGGACTTGAGTGGTATGCAGTGTAAAAATGTTTTCGTGAGAGCCCTAGTGATCATAGTCTAGACTCGAGAAGGAATCCTAGTTCGCTATGATCAGAGCTCTGATACCAAGCTGTCACACCCTGGCTTTGCGGAAGCGTGGTTAATTTGGTGTGACTTCTTAATACCACAGCTTAATCATAACAAAGCTATATGAAATAAAAACCATGCAAGATCATCCATAGATTTAAGTTTTAAAACCGAAGTAACATAACATTGTCTTAGGGACTACAACACCATAACATAAAACATTGTTTTGAAAGACATAAACATCAACATGAATAAAACGCAGTTTAAGATTTGTGACTCGTCCAGGAAAAAGTCACATTTCCTAAACCGGGATGACCTCGGAACCCATATGCAGCGGGAAGACACAACATACCGCGCCAGATCTTTAATTTCCTGAAATACATGTAAGTTGAAAAATCAACAATAATGTTGAGCGAGTTCATGTGTAAGTGAGTAAATAAACCTTTGTATGTATAAAAACCCTGGTATGTAGTAAATAAGGAAAAAGAGATCACCAATGGTTTGCAAGGCCATTAATATGTGTGAAGTGCAAGTAGGAAGACTCAAACCTAGCAGATTTATGCGTTGGGTACAAAGTCACCCCGAGGTCCGTTCTGTTTGGGCCTGGGGTTGGGCTCGCTACACCCAGATAGATCTACCGCTCCTGCCCCTCGGTCCTACCTTGAGGATTAATGGCCTCAAGTTTCTGCCTACCCACTCACATGATCTGAACAATAATAACCCTCCTTACGCTAACCATACCATGTAAAAGTACTCGTAATCATAGTAACATGTATTTCACCCCCGCAGTTTAGAAAACTGAAAACAGTTAAGAGAAAAGGGGGACATGAACTCACAGTGGTGCGTCTCTACCAAGTATATCTCCTGATCAAGCAGCTGTGCGACGACCTACACGTACTAAGTCTATTAGACGGACGGCCGTGCCTTGGCTTAAGGTTTAAGTTTTTGGGAAATAGTTAGACAACTATTTCGTGTTTATATTTTTGTAAATACTTGGTAATTATTCTCCTTCCCAAGGATGGGGGATTTAATACATGCGCGTTCGTAAACTTCGAAATATATTATTAAGTCTCACTTAATATATTTTATTTCTTACTTCAAAATATAATCATTAACATTCGGTAATATTATTTTTACCCTAAAAATAATATTTGTATATTTCACAAAATAATCATAACCATTTTACAAGTGACGCTTATGAAAAGTATATATACTAAATACATATATTTATCACGTTTCATTTTGTGAAAATCCCACCTCCGATATTTAGAAATTTTTGTAAGTAAAATCGTGGCGAAATTTACGTATTTGAAAACAAGTCAAAAATAGATTTACAACACTTGTAGTGAAAATATTCCCAAGTGTTAGGTTTTTAGAAAAATTTCGCCAGAGTTTCCCCTGTAACTGGAGGTGGCCACGCTTTCGAGCGTATCATTTTCTTTTACAAACCAAACCAACAATTTCCTTATTCAATCAAAACAATGTTCAAAGCATCAAACTAGTCAGTATATACGTAAATCGCAAGAATTACATGAACTTGTAGTTTTTCCAAAAATATGTAGTAAAACTCCTTACTTTTAGTGTATCTTTATATAAATCCATCCGGTTTCGTAAAAGCCTCGCTTTTAAAGAAATTCCATCTTTACAACTTTTGTAAAATTTGACAAAACTAGTTCTTTGTCGAAACTTAGTGTTACACAAGTATTTACACACTTGTGTGTTTGCTAAAATCATTCATGTTTATGAAAGATCCGTCTTTAAAAGTATGTTTTCTCTTGACACGTGGTCCTTTGAAAATACCGCTTGTAGATCCATAGATCTACTAGTTTTAAACACTATTTCGTGAGTAAAGTCGATTTTACACAAGTTCATGTTTAGTGTGTGGTAGAGTTTCATCATTTAACCCTTGTTACACTTAAACAAGCTCTATGTCATGATCCATGATCATGACCAATCCGGGTTAAACGATGATCCGAGCTACCACAACATAGATCGGGCCCAAATAATTCAAATCCTACATGATTTACACAACCCTTGTGCTATTAACCAACATTTTTAGCATTTTTAGTAGACTTTTTCATATCATCTTGTGTGTTCATGAATTTTAACCGTCATAGTTCTTTTTAACCACTTTAAAATAGATCGAGAGTGTGTTTAAAGCCACTTACTACTAGCTCGAGGCTAGGGAAGAAACTAGTCGAAAAATGCGTGGATAAAAGCAATGTAGCGAGGTCCTTCGCAATCCGAGTGCACCAAGCTTCCTTATACGCGATCCTTAGCACTTGAAGTTGTATGGAATGAGTTGAATGAAGTCGAAAAATGATGGATGGGGGTGGGTGGTTCTCGGCCGAAAGTGTCAAGAGAGGGAGAGAGTAGTGTGAATTTGTTTAGTGGTGAAATGATTATAATGGACCAATGCTACTACTTATGGACAAAGCTTAAGTTAATTACCCAAAGGTTACAATGTCATCAAGATATTAGACATTAGGATTATTTTAATCAAATATAGGACAAGGGGTGTCCCCCATGAGGACCGAACTCGTTAGGGGGGGGGGGGGTACTTGGTTAGATTGTAACTAAAAGGTAAGTATTAGTTAGGTATTTAGGAGATTAAACCATTTACTAGTATGTTATGCATTGTAGCGGGTGTTAGGGTATACGGGGACCCTAACTGGCTCAGAAAAGAAAAACAGTGTTGATGACAATATTTTTATGTTCCGGGTAAAGTCCGGTTCTTCGGTTGGATAGTAATCCGTCAAAGTGCTTAACAAAGCTTTAAAGTGTCGTTATTATTATTTTTAGTGACACAATTTATTCCCGACACTTTGGAAAGTGTCTAGTAACATTTTTCTCATGTTTTGGCACTTTATTAGTTAGCTAGATGCTGAATTTTAATGTTAAAGTGCTGAATTTTGTACTTAAAGTACGTTTTAGGCACATCCGGTCACTGTAATCTCATTCCTAGTGACGCAGTTCTACAACCCTTATATCCCTACACTCACCACTAGTGTAGCAAACTATCTCAGGCTCTTACAGGCCTTAGAGGCAGTACCTGCCTGGTGCTAGTTATGACAGCACGTTTAATAGGTTATCCGTTCATTGTGCTACTGTGCTTTTGGTGCATCAAGGTTGTCACAAGGGTGCTGTAAGCAAAACATGGAGTGACAGCAAGTAAAGTATGATGCAAGTAAGTACATGTATCAGTATTCAAGTAGCAGTTTATCCACAAGTTCAAGTAAGCACAGCAATTAAGCAGTAATTAATTATTAATTAAGTCGTACGGATACCTGGTTTAGTGAGGGTTGTCACACTAGTATGGTTAGATGATGATCCATCCCACTACTAGCATCAAACAACATAAAATAATCACAACTAGTCAAGATTTACACCATTAGTTTCTCTTTATCCAACTAGTTTATCTTTCTTTCAAGACTTTATGTTTTGTTCTTGTGTGTTCTCGATTTTTAACCGTTAAATCTCTTATTAACCACTTTAAACAAGAACAAGAGGATGTTTAGAGGCACTTACTACTAGCTCGAGGCTAGGGAAGAATCAAGACGTAAACAAGGTGGATAAAAGAAGTATAGAGAGGTTCTTGAGTTTCCGAAAGCACCGAGCCTCCTTGTATGTCTCCTTGCACACTTGTATGTAAGTGGATTAGCTAGATCGAAACTTGATGATGATGGTGGTGGCACTAGTGTTCTCGGCCGAACACTAAGGAAGAGGGAGAGAGAGAGAGCAAATTTTTGTGAAGTGTGATTTGTGAATGAAGTCCTTATCTCTTAAGCATTCTTATAATCCATCTTGGTGCTTTTATCCATCATGTATTATGTTCACAAGATATTAGACAACACTAAATAAAATAATCAAAATGGTGGAGTGTGGGTCACCACATGGTGACCGTCGATTGAGAGGGGGGGGGGGTAAGGGTTGGTTTGTGATGATATAGTTGGTGATTAGTTGGAATCAAAAGGTTTAGTTAGGATACTTGTATGTGTTATTTAATATAATGGGTGTTAGGGTATTCGGGGACTCTATCTAGTTCAGAAAAGTATAAACAATGTTTTTGGCAAGATTTTTATGTTCCGGGTAAAGTCCGGCTGTTCGGTTGGATGTTAATCCGTTAATGACCTCTGGGTAAAGTCCGACTTTGTTAGACGGTCTACTATCACCCAAATTGTATCATGACCTCTGGGCGTCTTTGGCAGCTTTGTTATGAAATCCATTGAGATCTGTTCCCATTTCCATTTGGGAATTTCAGGTTGCTGCAGAAGACCTGAAGGCTTTTGGTATTCGGCCTTTACCTTGGCGCACGTCAAACACTTGCTAACATATACTGCAACATCACCTTTCATCCTAGGCCACCAATAATAATCCTTAAGATCTTGGTACATCTTATCCGCTCCTGGGTGGATAGAGTACTGTGATTTATGGGCTTCATAAAAAATAACCTTCCTCAAACCACCAAACAGAGGAACCCAAATCCGTTTCATGAAGCATAAAGTCCCTTCCTCGTTTGGTATCAACTTCTTTTCCATCCCACGGAGATACTCGTCCTCAATATTTATTTCTTTCAAAGTTTATCTTTGTGCGGCACGAATGCGCAAAGAGAGGTCTGTCTGGACAATCATCTCCAAAGCCCTAACCCTTATGGGCTTGATCCTCTCTATTCGACTCAGGGTATCAGCGACCATATTTGCTTTCCCTGGGTGGTACTTAATTTCGCAATCATAATCATTCAACAGCTCTACCCAGCGTCTCTGCCTCATGTTAAGTTCCTTCTGATCGAATATATGCTGCAGGCTTTTGTGATCAGTATAAATTGTACATCGCGTACCATACAAATAGTGTCGCCAAATCTTCAACGCAAATACCACTGCGCCTAACTCCAAGTCGTGTGTGGTATAGTTTCTCTCGTGAATCTTCAACTGGCGTGACGCATAAGCTATAACCTTCTGGCGTTGCATCAGCACGCAACCCAAACCTTGACGTGAGGTGTCACAGTATACCACGAAGTCATCCGTTCCTTCGGGTAGCGATAGGATCGGTGCGTCACAAAGTTTATTCTTCAATAACTGAAACGCTTCTTCTTGCTTGATTCCCCAGTCAAACTTTTTGTCCTTCTGTGTGAGCGCGGTAAGAGGTTGAGCGATTTTAGAAAAATCCTCAATGAATCTTCGATAATAACCAGCCAAACCCAAGAATTGTCGGATCTCGGTTGGCGTCTTTGGAGTCTCCCAGCTCTTTATCGCCTCGATCTTTGTGGGATCAACATGGATTCCATTTCCATTAACCACGTGTCCAAGAAATTGGACTTCACGTAGCCAGAACTCGCACTTCGAGAACTTGGCGTATAATTTCTCCTTCTTGAGTAGCTCTAGAATAGCTCTTAAGTGCTGTTCGTTCTCGTCCTTCGTCTTCGAGTAGATTAAGATGTCATCGATGAACACAATTACGAACTTGTCCAAGTACGGCTTGTAGACTCGGTTCATTAGGTCCATGAAAACTGCTGGCGCGTTTGTCAGCCCAAACGGCATAACTAGGAACTCGTAATGTCTATAACGGGTCCTAAAGGCCGTTTTCGGGATACTTTCCTCTTGTATCCTTAGTTGATGATATCCTGATCGCAAATCGATATTCGAATAAAAGCTTGAACCTTGCAGTTGATCAAATGGATCGTCAATCCTTGGCAAAGGATATCTATTCTTGATAGTCAACTTATTAAGCTCGCGGTAGTCTATGCACATACGGAAACTACCATCCTTCTTTTTAACAAACAGAACCGGAGCTCCCCAAGGCGAGAAGCTTGGTCTGATGAATCCTTTGTCCAAAAGCTCCTGGAGTTGTGTTGACAACTCCTGCATCTCCGAAGGCGCAAGTCTGTAGGGTGCCTTGGCTACAGGCGCGGCGCCTGGCACCAAGTCAATGTGGAATTCGACTTGTCGCTGTGGCGGTAACCCCGGCAAGTCTTCTGGAAAGACTTCAGGGTATTCTTTCACAACTAGAATATCTTCGATCTTCGGTTCAACAGCTTCCTTATCCATGATGTGTGCCAAAAATGCAACACATGCCTTCTGCAAACACTTTCTAGCTTTCAGACAGCTAATAATCCTCAGCGGCGTATCACGCTTCTCTCCGTACACTACGATTGTTTCTTCATCCGTCATAGGGATGCGGATGGTCTTCTCGTGGCAAACAATCTCAGCCTTGTTGTTGGACAATCAATCCATTCCCACTACCACATCAAAGCTTCCCAACTCGATAGGTAGCAGGTCTAGCGTAAATTCGTGTCCTCCTAGTTCAATCACGCATCCTCGGACAACTTCACTGGTTTCAACTAGTTTCCCATTCGCTAACTCGATCGAGTACGGAACGTCTAACTTACTAGGCGTCAACCCAAGTATATTCTTAAATTCTAATGACACGAAACTATAATCCGCACCAGTATCAAACAGAATAGATGCAAAGCGTTGGTTTACAGGGAACGTACCGGTGACAACGTTTGGATCTTGGCGCGTTTCCCTTGCGCCGATGTTAAACACTCTTCCACGGGCTTGATTCAGCTTTGGGCATTCCTTCTTAAAGTGCCCAACATCTCCACAGTTAAAGCATCCTGGCCCTTGGCCATTTCCATTCCCAGCTTGAGTGTTGTTCTGGGTGCGATTTCCACTCCCACGGTTTCCGTTTCCTCCATTATTTCCTTGTGGGCGGTTCCCATTACCACCCCGGTTGTTGTTTCTATTTCCAAAACCTCCTTGGCCTCCCAGGCCAGCACTAACCCAGCAAGTTTCCTTCAAGTGACCAATTTTCCCACAAGCTTCACATGTTTTTGGTCCGCATCGGCCAGTATGATGGCGCTGGCAGGTGTTACACTTGGGCAGTGTGCCCATATAACCTTTTCCTTTGTTTTCAGCACCGGTTGCAGCTCTAGCCGGTGTGCTTGGCTCGCCCTTCTTGCTTACATGGCTGGTTCCTTGCTTGAAATTCGAAAATTTTCGCTTGTTTTCCCCAGACGACTCCATGTGAGTCTCTTTCTTCTTTGGTTCAGAGATGGAGAATTTGTTCAACCTAATGGCCTCTTCAGTGAGCGCCACACTTAGGTCGATGGCTTCTGTGATCGTCACGGGCTTGGACGTGGTAACTATACTCATTATTTGGGGAGCCAATCCCCAGATGAACCTCTCAACACGTTTAAACTCTGGTGTGACCATGTACGGCACAACGTGGGATAAATCATGAAATCTTTGAACGTATTCTGCGATCTTGGGACCATCCATCCTTAAATGCCAGAACTCAGTCTCTAACCTTTGTATCTCAGCACGAGAACAATACTTCCTTCGCATCAACACTTTTAACTCAGCCCATGTCAACCCGTAAGCAGTAGCTTCTCCTAAAGTCTGCACTTGTAAGTTCCACCATGATAGGGCTCCATCCAGAAACAGCCCTGAGATGTAAGTCACTTGTTGATCGGGAGCGCATTCGCTCATTCTTAAGACAGAGTCTGTCTTTTCAGCCCACCTAACAAACGCAACAGCACCTCCGGTGCCGTCGAAATTCACGGGCTTGCAGTCGAGAAACTGCTTATAGGTGCACCCTACACATACGTTTAAATATACAAATGGTATTAGCAGACGTGCTACAAATATCCAAATGTATCGTAATAAGTCTTAAACGAATTAACATTACCATGTGGTGGATTGTTATTGCCGTTATTATTCGAATTGCTCCCACTGGTTCCTCCTTGTGAGGCTGCATATTGTGCTATGGCGGCATCAATGATTCCTTGGAGTTCTGCCTCTGAAGTGGGCATGCGCATCTCGCGTCTTGGTGGCATCTTCTAAAAGATGATCATGTAGGTCAGGTCATAGTGAGTAAATAACATATGCATACGTAATAACATTCATTCATCACATGTTATAAATTAATCAAGCACCTAACATCTCATGTTATAAAATTGAAACAATCAATCCAACATCACATATAGTGAGAATACTGCGATTGCGCTATCATAAATCGAGACCATAATACAATGTTTTACAAGTTTCATAACTGTATCGTACAACACAAGTGGCTAAGGGCCACATCGCCCTTGTCTGAACTAGCTAGTCATATACAACAACCAAAAACTAACTATCAAAAGTCATGACATCAAAATGCAGTCTCCAAAATACTGTATAGTCGGCACAATCGTAATCTTCTCACCAAAAGTCTACCTGCATAAAACCAAAAATATGCCTATGCTGATGGCGGCGGAGGAGGAGGAAAATGAGAGAAGAGTAAGCGACGCATATGTAACCAGTCCTCCTCCATAGCGCGATAGGCGCGCAACAAGTATGTTATCTGCTGCTCAGGAGTCCAAAAGCGAGCGGCAGAATCGGGGGATAGTGGGCGTGGAGGGTGCGGTGCTGCAAATGGTGCCTGACAATGACAAGGTGGGTGTGGAGCTGACTCCAAAACCTGAATACGACGCGTCAATGCGTCCTGCTGTACCATCAAAGAAACGAGGATATCCTCCGTAGAGTGCCCAACATAGTACGGGTGGTAAGGATCAGACAGTGGCATAATAGGGGGCGTAGTCCATAAAAATGGCTCGCTCGATGGTGCAATGGGTGGTGCAACAGAAGAAAACTGTGACGTGAACGGTAAGGATGATGGCAGCACAGGGGGAACAAAAGTAGGATGAGAAATCGGTGGTAAAAACTGGCTGCCTCCTGCCATGAAAGATGTATGACCAAACAGCTGTCGTGATGAACCCTCCCCAGGACGTGGTGGAGGGATGTCCTGGAGATAGGTGATCGGGAGATCTGTGCAGTGAGCATCTGTGGTATGTGGGGGAATCAGAGGAATATCAGTGTGTGCCGAAACAGGTGTGACGGGTACCACGTGTGGTGGGTAATCGTCATCGTCATCAATCCACCCATTGTGGGTGTCGGCATAACGTGGATCTACATAAGCAGCAAAAGGTGCACGGTAAAGCAGTACCGGCATAAGATCAGGAAAGGGTACAACAACAGGATCCTCTATCAAGAGTGGAGCGTCAACAGCAGCGTCAGCAACATGATCTGTCACACCCCCAAAATCCACCATGCGGAGTACCACCGCTTGGAGGCGTGACATGACCAGGATCGAGCCACCAATCATATTGAACAACGTATTTTAGTAAATAAAACCAATCACAATACAATTGGTGACCAAAAGGAAGTTAGCCAAGTTCAATTTAAACAACGGAAGCATAAGACGTTAAACCAAAACATAAGTTTTGTAGTTCATAAGTTTAAAGACCCCAAACATAAGTTTCATAAGTTCATAACGTTTATTTAGTAAGTACGGGACATATTAGTTCGCATTCCACAACGACCACCTCCATGTGCAAGCTCCATAGCATCTAACGACCTGCAAGGCATGTAACAACGAGTCAAAAACAAAGTTGAGTGAGTTCACAGTTGGTTGTTCTGTTAATGAGTTCGTATCAGAAATCGTAAGTCCGTTTCATAACCATGTATTACCCATTGTCCTTGATTCCCAACCCTTTACGATATTTAGTGGGGGCTTCCCATTATGTATGTTACTAGACTAGGCTTATTCATAAGTGTCCTTCCTAATCCGAGGACGGTGTTAAGTATGAGTGTACGTAGGTTTTACGTACGTGCCCTTCTCAATCCGAGGATAGTAGTAAGTATGAGTGTACGTAGGTTTTACGTACGTGCCCTTCTCAATCCGAGGACAGTAGTAAGTATGAATGTACGTAGGTTTTACGTACATGCCCTTCTCAATCCGAGGACAGTAGCAAGTGTGAGTGTACCTAGGTTTTACGTACGTGCCCTTCTCAATCCGAGGACAGTAGTAGGTAGTCTAGTAGTGTTGATAATATAAATAGTTATTCAATCCCATTCCCAACCACCGGGAATCCCATGCCTTAGTAAGGGTGTAAACTCACCTCGGTTAGACTCTCAAATATAGCTAACAGTCAAGGTCGGTCAATCACGTCCTAATATGATTACCAGTTAGTCATTTAGTGGTTCCAAATAAAGCACAAAGTTCCTAAACGTATCTATCACATAACATGCATCACTTTAACGGTTTATGCACATAACACATATAACATGTTAGATCATTCACAGATAGCATACTCGACGTATAGACACGCAAATTACAACTTATGTCATTTCAGCATTAATATTCAAAACCGGGCTGTTTTCGGACATCTTAATAAAATAGTTAACTTATTCCAAAAATTCCCAAATTTTTACAGAATGTCTTAAACGTTCCAAATTTTATTGTGTAAAAATATCGGGGTCCAGTTCGTTACCAATATTTTATAAAAATTCATTTTCCGGACTGAAATCAGATTTATTACTTTCTGACCACAGTCCACGGGATAATTTATTTAAAATTCATCGAGCGTCCGATTTATGAAATTCCAGTGGGGTAATTACAAATACATCAGTGGTCATCTACAGTACAAGTTTCATGATCCAACTCTACACCGAACCCAAGTTATGACAGAAAACAAAACTCATATTTTCCACAGAAAAATGCAGCTCTAGCTGCTGTTACAAAATAACGCTTTAAAAATAGTAAACGAAGTCCAAAAATTACAAATCCGGTGCCATTAGAACCGTATTTCATAATAACACGTTTTAGACTCAAAATATCATTTTTTCGTTGAGTTTATGACCTGTTTATAGCCAACTGAAGTTGGCTGTAAAACTTGGACAGATTCTGTTTTCATTCTTTAATCTTCTAAGACGCGTTCGATTGATTCCGTTAGCATGATTAGTGATCGTAACAACATCCAACATCAATATTAACTAGCAACACATCAGATAATCAACCAAGAATCATAACAAAACAAGATCCAAGAGTTTTACACTAATATTTGCTCATTAACCACTTTGTTCATCATTTTTAGTAGACTTTAAGTTTTGTTCTTGAGTGTTTATGATTTTTATCCGACAAATCTCTTATTAACCACTTTAGACAAGATCAATAGGGTGTTTAGAGTCACTTACTACTAGCTCGTGGCTAGGGAAGAAACTAGACGAAAAACGGGTGGTTAATAGCGTCGTAGAGAGGTCCTTGCGATTCCGTAAACACCGGGTCTCCTCGTATGAGCTCTAACACACTAGTATGTATGTAATATTGCAATATCCAAATTTGAAAGTGATGTGGATGTGGGTGTGCTCTCGGCCGAGCTTCAAAGAGGGAAAAGGGGAGTAGTGGTTTGTTATGTATTTAGGTGAAATGAAAGTCCTATACTTTCATGTTAATTTATAATCCATTCTCCACCATTAACCCATAGGTAATATGTATTGTAGATATTAGGCCAATCAAATAAAATATTTAGAAATGTAAGGGGGGTGTCCCCTCTTTGGGAACCGATCGGTTATATAAGGGGGGGTTTGGTTTATTTTGAACTAGGTAGTTAGGTTATAGTTAGTTTAGTTAGGAGATTTAAATTAAGTTACTAGTGTGTTATAATTTATAACGGGTGTTAGGGTATTCGGGGACCCTAACTGGCTCAGAAAAGAAAAACAGTATCAATGTCGATATTTTTATGTTCCGGGTAGAGTCCGGTTGTTCGGTTCGACACTGTTCCGTTAAACTGCTTAATTAATCCGTAAAGCGTCCTACACATATATTTTTGCAATGTTTTTAATTTTTAACACTCAGGAAGGCATACCGGACTATTTAGTAACTTTTCTGTATCCTACTAGTATGTTAACAAATACATGTAAGTAATACACAGATATCAGAAAGCAGTTAAATGATTCAGCACAGTCATTAAGCACTTTAATTAGCAATAATAGATTGTACGGTTACATGTAAATTTGAGGGTTGTCACATTCTCCCCCTGTTAAGAGAATTTCGTCCCGAAATTTAGCGCGTGGTTACTGAGGAAGCTAGTTAAGTTGCGTTGTTTTCCTGATTTTCCTGGGGTGTCACATCATCCCCCCGTTGATTTGGAATTTCGTCCCGAAATTCTGCAGTAGCTTCAGCCTCAGTAGTGGTTGCGTTTTTCTTAAACAGTTGGGGGTACTTGAGTTTCATTTGGTCTTCTCGTTCCCAGGTATACTCTGGGCCACGACGGGCATTCCAACGAACTCGGACCAGAGGTATCCTGGTACGCTTGAGGATCTTAACATCTCGATCCGTAATCTCTACTGGTTCCTCGACGAATCGCAGCTGGTCGTCGATTTTGAGTTCCTTAAGAGGAACTATGAGGGTCTCATCTGACAGACACTTCTTCAGATTCGACACATGGAAAACATTGTGAACTCCGCTGAGTTCTTCAGGTAGATTCAACCTGTAGGCGACTTTGCCAATTTTCTCGGTGACTTCGAATGGTCCGACATAACGCGGATTGAGTTTGCCTCGTTTGCCAAAGCGGACTACACCTTTCCAAGGTGAGACTTTGAGTAGCACTCGATCCCCAACCTGGAGCTCGAGTGGTTTTCTTCCCTTATCAGCATAGCTTTTCTGACGGTCACGAGCTGCCGCCATTCGTTGTCGTATCTGAGCAATTCTCTCGGTGGTATCTACCACAAGTTTTGGGCCAGTGATTTGGCTGTCACCAACTTCTGCGCAATAGAGAGGTGATCGGCATTTGCGTCCGTACAATGCCTCAAACGGAGCGGCTTGGATGCTGGTGTGGTAGTTGTTGTTATATGAGAACTCCACTAGCGGGAGGTGCTTTTCCCAGCCATTACCAAAATCGATTACACATGCCCTAAGCATGTCTTCAAGGGTTTGGATGGTGCGTTCAGATTTCCCATCCGTCTGTGGGTGGTAAGCGGTGCTCATATCTAAGCGTGAGCCAAAAGACTTGTGCATAGCTTGCCACAGTTCAGAGGTAAAACGCGCGTCACGATCAGAAATGATGGAGGTTGGCACTCCGTGCCTTGATACCACTTCCTTTAGGTAAATGTATGCAAGAGTAGAAAACTTATCCGTTTCTTTGATAGCAAGAAAATGTGCAGACTTGGTCAGTCGATCTACGATCACCCAAATGGTATCATTTCCGCGCTGGGATCTAGGCAGACTAGTAATGAAATCCATGGAAATTTGCTCCCATTTCCATTTTGGGATCTCCGGTTGTTGAAGTAGGCCTGATGGTTTCTGATATTCAGTCTTGACTCTAGCACAAGTCAAGCATTTACTGACGTAGGTTGCGATGTGGGGCTTCATGCCAGGCCACCAATACGTAGTCTTGAGGTCGTGGTACATTTTATCCGAACCAGGATGTACCGAATAACGAGACTTGTGCGCTTCGTCCATCACAAGCTCGCGTAAGTTTCCATAAAGTGGAACCCAGATGCGCCCTGTTACATAGTAAGCACCGTCTTCCTTTTGTTCCAGCCGTTGCCTCGATCCTCGTAGGGATTCAGCCCTGATGTTTTCTGCTTTCAACGCTTCAACCTGAGCATCCCGAATCTGAGTGGGAAGGCTAGAGTGAATGGTAAGCTGTAATGCACGTACACGCTTAGGTATAGTATCCTTTCGACTGAGGGCGTCGGCCACAACATTGGCTTTGCCCGGATGGTACTTGATCACGCATTCGTAATCATTCAAGAGCTTGACCCATCG
>JARYGA010029541.1:0-33173 GCA_030545235.1 Helianthus tuberosus | reverse complement strand
AGACCCTATTCATTAAGTCCATGAAAACAGCAGGAGCATTAGTCAAACCGAATGGCATGACTGTGAATTCATAATGCCCATAACGAGTACGGAACGCTGTCTTCGGAATGTCTTCTTCTTGCACCCGAAGTTGATGATATCCAGATCGCAGATCAATCTTCGAAAAATAAGAAGCGCCTTGTAACTGATCAAAGAGATCATCGATGCGAGGTAGGGGATATCGATTCTTGATGGTAAGCTTGTTAAGCTCACGATAATCGATACACATCCTAAAGGATCCATCCTTCTTCTTGACAAAGAGAACGGGAGCACCCCAAGGTGAAAAGCTGGGACGGATAAAACCTTTGTCAGAGAGCTCCTGAAGTTGTTTGGACAACTCTTGCATCTTAGATGGTGCAAGACGATATGGAGCTCTGGCAATGGGATTTGCACCAGGTACGAGATCAATGCGGAACTCGACTTGGCGTGCTGGAGGTAGACCAGGTAAATCTTCAGGGAACACTTCAGAATAATCCCGAACGACAGGAATATCTGAAATAGACTTACCCTTGCCTTTATCTTCTGTAACATATGCTAACAAAGCCACATAGTTCTTCCGCAAATACTTCCGAGCTTTAAAACAAGACATGAGTTTGAGACCACCGATAGGCTTCTCACCTTGAACCTGCAGAATCTCGCCTGACGAAAGCGGCACACGAACAATCTTCTCAGAACAAACTATCTTTGCGTGATGCTTGGATAACCAATCCATTCCCACAATAACGTCGAAGCTTCCAAGTTGCATAGGCGTGAGATCGATAGGGAAAAGATGATCATTCAGGTTCAACTGGCAGTTGCGTAGAACAGAATCAAGAATAATGGGTTCACCACTAGCAACTTCTACTGTCAAAGGTTTTCCTAGTTTCGTTCTAGACACTCGAAGCATAGGCTCAAAAGACAAAGACACGAAACTCTTATCGGCACCGGAATCGAAAAGAACATATGCAGGCTGATTTTTAATAAAGAACGTACCGTTCACCACATTATCGTCAGCCTGTGCCTCTTGGGCATTCATGTTAAAAACTCGGCCTCGAGCCGGAGCCTGATTCTGGTTCTGGTTCGCCAGTCTTGGGCACCGATTCCTATAGTGGGTCAGATCCCCACAATTGTAACAAGCACCTGGTGGGTATTGTGGTCGTGCAGCTGGACCCTGTTGCGGAGCAGGAGGCTGAGCAACTTGTTGAGCCGGGTTCTGAACCGCGGGATTCTGAGCAGACCGACAAACATTGGCAAGATGGCCTGATTTCCCACAGTTAGTACAGAAACGGCATGGAAGTTGCGGCTGGTGGTGACTGTTGCATCTATTGCACAAAGGTGCATTCCCTGAATAGGGTTTCTTTGCTGGAAGCTGTGCGGGTTGGTTGGGAGCTGCCTGGTTAGCTTGGGCAGTGACAGCATAGTTTTGGGAAGCCTTACGCTTCTTTGCCCTCTTCGAAGAACCAGAGTTCTTTCCATTCCCGTTTTGACCTTTCTTGTTATCCCCCTTATCTGCCGACTGTTCCTTGCCCTTGTCACCCTTCCGGTGTAACTTGTTCTTCCGGATCTGCGACTCAGTCAATGTCGCAGATAACTCGATCGCCTGACGAAGTGTGGCAGGGTTACTACCACTAAGAATGTCTTGTACCGAGTCAGGTAGGCCATCGATGTATCTCTCGATAGCCTTGTCGAGTGGGGTGACCATTGTTGGGCAAAGCAGACTCAATTCTTCAAACCGATCAGTATAAGCCCTGTGCTCACCACTATCTTGCTTCAAAACATCAAACTCTTTCTCCAACGCTCGCTGCTCATGGCGAGGACAGAATTCCCTCATCATAAGGGCTCTAAGTTCAGCCCAGGTCTGTGCGAGAGCAACTTCTGCACCTCTGTCTCTCATAACCCCGTTCCACCATGTCAAAGCCCTCTTCTGAAATACGCTCGAAGCAAACTCGACTTTGCGATTTTCCGGACACTGCACATGGCGAAAAGTATTCTCTATGCTCTCGAACCACTGAAGAAGCCCAGTCGCTCCCTCAGAACCACTAAACTTGAGTGGTTTAGCCGAGTTAAAATCCTTGTATTTGCACAGACCATTGTTGTTGTTGTTGGCCTGGTTCCATTGAGCAAAGAGATTTGGGAATTGAGCAGCCATCTGCTGTGCAATAATTTCTGCCAGCTCGGCAGTAGCTATCTGGTTCTCGCGTCGAGGAGGCATTCTAAAAGAGGAAAACATGAAAAGAAACGAGTGAGATGATTGGATGAAAAGAATGAGATGATAAAAACAAGAATTGCCAACAGCATAGATGGTGGTCATTCGTCCGTATCACAAAGCAAACAAACGACTCACAGTGACTAATCAAAGTAAATGGATCAAAAATAATGTATAATGAAGACATGCTCGCCTATAAGTGAACACTCATCCCAAGAATTCCCAGGTAAGCACAACTGGTCTCGCGTCTGATGAGATATATACGAAGTGCTTGCCTAGACAGAAAACCCAGAATACAGGCATTCACCCTTCCAGTTTGCACATGTTCACATTATTTAAAACCCAAAACGTTTGACGGGATTTTGAAAATTTGAAGGCACAAGGCCAAAAACCAATACTGAAAAGGGTTCAAAACCATATAACAGAGGGTTCAAAACCTTACAATTGAGGGTTCAAAACCTTGTAAAAATTTATTCAAAAACAGATGATTGTTTTTCAAAAATCGATTCGGAAAAATTTTGGTTCCTTGTTTTGTTAATCACCTAAGGATAGGTGATGTACATGTTTTAAGATCTAAACACAAGATAGCTTGTGTTAGGTTCCTAGAAAAGTTATAGTCTAGGTCAAAGCATTACTAATAACCTAATTCCCTATAACCATTGGCTCTGATACCAACTCTTCTGTCACACCCCGACCACGTGTAACATACAAAACGTGGCGGAAACGTCGGGGAGTGTTGTAACAGAATTAATTGTCTCATAACCATGGCATACAAAGTTTTATTTATTTATTAAACAGGAGTGTTACATTGTCTTAAACAGGAATTAAGGAGTTCAGAATATAATTAAACATAGTCTATCTTCTTTTAAAGTCTCTAAGGCACAGGTCCGCCCTAGTATCATGATCAACATCCTACGGAAAAGCTCCTGAAAACACATGTGAAAATAGGTACGTCAGCATAAAAATGCCTGTGAGATACATAGGTTTGTAAAAATAGGATTCATGACTTATGTTTAAGAAAAATGTTTAGTCATGAACCTTGTAATTTGCTTTGTCTTGTAAATCATTTGAAAACAATAAGATCAGATGATATGTATAAGTAAATGTCAGGTTAAATAAATGACCGTGTAAAAGTGTGTTTGTATAAGATAAGTTGTTTGTAAATTAATGTCTTGTGAAAAATATGTTATTTATATAAAATGTTCTATGTCTCAGTATTGAAATGATTCAAATAACGTTATGACATGTAATACCATACAAACACTTATATATAGGAAGTACCAGCGGCGTATCCACCATGCTTGTATCATATTACACACGCATCGTTAACTTAATCACTTAATCAAACCAAACCAACCAATGTAAGAAGTCTATGTTTAACCAAATTGTCAAATGTATTGAATAATATGTCAAAGTGTTTATGTCAAGATGTAAATCATGTCAAATGTCTATGTCAAATATCCATGTCAAATGTCTATGTCAAATATCCATGTCAAATGTCTATGTCAAAATATCCATGTCAAATGTCTATGTCAAAATGTCATGTATGGCAAGTGAAATGTCTCAACTAAACCATATGCACAAAAACAAAGTATTGAGGTAAAACTTGGTTTAAATCAAAGCTATGTTTTGTGTAGATGCATGCAACTATTTAATATGAACATTTATGCGGTATTGTGAAAATGCATACATCCAAGCCTTGCGACTGTGGTGATAAACCCTTTAAACAAATTAAAGGTCTATCTGTCTTATGTCAACGAATTCGGTCATTCCTTTCTGTCCCCTTTCCCTGGGATGTCCGGAACGGGAGTTGTCAATTCCTATGGTACCACTACCTACTAACGAACGGCGTAGCTAATGTTAATGAATGTATTGTCCCATGTAAACAAACCAAATGTCATACCAAAATGTAAACATGTGAAAACAATGCACTAAGTATGTAATCAAATGAACATACATAGCGTGAAATGTCATGTAAAACAATGTACTAAGTAATGCACACAATGGGCACACCTAGCAGGAAATGTCATGTAAAACAATGTACTAAGTAATGCACACAATGGGCACACCTAGCAGGAAATGTCATGTAAAACAATGTACTAAGTAATGCACACAATGGGCACACCTAGCAGGAAATGTCATGTAAAACAATGTACTAAGTAATGCACACAATGGGCACACCTAGCATAAGATGATATGAAATCATGTACTATAATGTACTAACGAACATAGCATGTATATGATGTGAAAACAGGAAAGCATGAAAGTAACAAGTAGGCACATGTGTTCCACCCCAAAACAGTTTGGAAAACAGTAAAAGAGGGGTCTATGTACTCACTTGAGATTGCTCAGTTGTATAAAGATAACCACCAAGTAATGCTATAGATCTCGGAATCAAACGGCACCTAATATAGGTAACTATGTTAATAAACCGGACCTATCTCGGAAGACTGGGTAGCATTAGGGTTTGTAAACCAAATGAGTGTCGGAACTCACGTGATATGGTTTAACAAAGCCTACATGCTAAATGAAACTTAACCTAAGTCTTATTGACCCATTATGATCCGTTTAGGTAGCTTATGCTACTTTAACGCATCGTGCGCGTGAAACGCGTTCGGACCGCCTAACTAGTCCTATGACAAGTATTATATGCCTAAACATGTTACATAATCAGTTACGTGACAAAAGTTTAGGTTACATATGCTTAATTACCAATTATACATGAAAAGGGTATTCTGGTAATTTACCTAAGGCATATAAACTACCTATCATACAACTACTTAAACGATGTGACCATAAGGTATAACCTCGGAAGGTTATTCCCTACCTACTATGGTCACCTAATGTATTTGGTCGGATCCTAATGATCGACCAAACTGGGTCGGGTTCGAGGTATAAGCGATTTATTAGATCGCTTACCCTACGACCCTAGACAACGTGGTAATCAGTAGGCATAGTCCCAAGGGACTATGACCATCGTGATTACAATCACGTTGCGAAGTTCAAACGAACTTCGCATTGACCATTACTGGTCAACGCTGAAAGTCAAACAAAGTTTGACTTTCTGACTCGAAAAGCAGTAAAAATAAGGAAAAGAACGAAAGAATACTTACGAAGGGTCCCCGAATGCTAATCTAGATCAATATAGTTCAGGTATGAAACAAGGTTTCAACTTAGAACACAATCAATCAGATTCTAGTGCTTTAAAACAATGAAAGGCATGGGGTATATATAGTTTTCGGTGAACCGTTGAGATCGTTTCATGGAAACCGTGATTCGATCACATCCGTACACTTGTTGAAAGGTTATGGAAGCCACATATGCTCCTTATCTTAGTGACTAAGCAACTTAAAACATGTGGTTAAGGATCAACCAGCTGCAACTTGTGTTTAAAACATTGAATCTGGTCTGGTTAGGCAGTCGCGTAGCGCGACAGGTAGCCCCATAGGCGTCGCGCTACGCTAGCACTCCCCCTGAAACAGAAAGTTTCAAAATTGGCAGCAATGGTCCCTGCACGTGTTTAAGGCCTTTTTCGATGCGTTTGAACCCCGTTAACCTCATTTCAAGGCTCTAAAATGAAGTTAAAGTATAGGGAACTCAAAACATACTCAAAAATATGCCGGATGATGGTTCGTTTGGTCGTACGAACGCGATGTTCGCTTAATTACGACGGAATGCGCATAAGCGCGAAAAACGATCCAAATGACGCGACGAATGGATTTTTCTTAAGGCGAACACTAAAATATAATGTAGTCATGCTTTCATAAATTTTTGGATGTCCAGATGTATTCAGAACGTAAGTTATGCGCGAAAATGCAAACTTGTGCACTTTTTGACACTTTTAGTCCCTGAATGACTCAAAAGTTTATTTTAGCACACCGAACCCCTCAAAGCCTATTTCTAAGCTATGTCAAGGATATTTAAGGTGTGTTTAACTTATGGTTATGTTCCGGAATGTTCGTTACAGTTCAAATTGACATACTTTCGCAGTTTGTCATATTTAGTCCCTGTAAGCGAATTAACTTATTTTTGCCATACCAAAGCCTTCAAAACTTATTTCTAAGTTATGTAAAGGTTATTTAAGGTATGTTGAGTATATGTTGATTTTCCGGAGTATTTGTCGCGTTAAACTGAGTACGTTTTCGCACCAGTTTGCGTAAAACTCTCCAGAAATTGATATAGAGTTTGGAATTGGATAAAAGTCAAAACATGAAAAATGTAAAACATAACAAAACAAACATTGGGATCAAATAACATTGTTTTATTGATAATAGAACTGTTCATAGTGATTACAAGCACAGTTGTTACACGTCGTACGTGTCGTGTCGTTTCGCAATCGTTCGGGAGTGAAAACCGATCCTACAAGTGGTATCAGAGTAGGAGATCGATTGCTCGGATCAGATACGCAAGGATTCTACACAATTTCATCAAATTCAGAGTGAAGTTTGGATCAAATTTGTCACATTTCTTCTTCATCTCGTTTTCTCATTTTTTTTAACTCAAAACTCAAATTCAAACTGATTTCATGGTTAAAAGTGCTTGAATTTTTTGATATGTTATGTGAAAATATATTCTAAACAACCCTACAAATTTTCAAATTATGACTCAAAGGATTTGTTAGTGAATTGTTGAATAAACTGACAAAAAAACAAAGTCTTTCGTCTCTGTAGCAGGTCCCATTCGGAGATACTGGCCCATCCAGACCAAAAAGAGTTGCCATCTACTCGGATGGCATAAAAAATCCATCCGGAAGACATTCTTTGGCCATCCGCTCGATTGATAACAAACAAAGTCATCCGGACTTCAGCAAGTTCAGTGGCCCAATAATTGTTAATGGTGATACGGTCCAATTGCAATCTAATATATTCACGTGATATCGATATTGGATTTACATTTATTGTCCAGCTGTCCACCTATAATGCTTATTCAAATAGTCAAATATTATGTCACACCCTGACTTTTGCGGAAGCGTGATTATGGTGTGACTTTCTTAATACCATAGCATTCAATCATAACAATAGTATATGATAAAACCATAAGATGTTCATCCATAAATTAAGTTTGGAAAATACCACAACATACTTGTCTGAAACGTAGACTCCAAATTTAAATTACAAACCACAACATGTTTAAATGAGTTCACGAAGACTCGACAAAAGACCTTAAATAAAACCGAGTTTAGAACCATGTATCTCGTCCAGGATTAAGATACATCTCCTAAACCCTAGTGACTTCGGATGACATCTTTTATTCATGACGTAGCTTGAAACATGCAAACACCCGCCAGATCCACTTAATTCCCTGAAATACATGTAATTTGAAAACATCAACAAAAGTTGAGCGAGTTCATGTGTTTGTCTGTGTATATGAATAACCTTTAAAGTATGTCTGTACGTATGTAAGTCCTGGTATGAGAGCATTAAGGAAAAACAGATCACCAATGGTTTGCAAGGCCAATGGTATGTGTGAAGTGATACAGGAAAACTCAAACCTAGCGGATTTTGCCACGGCTTCAGTATGTGGACATAGTCACCACATGGGCCACCCTGGTCCTCATGGGTGTGGGCTCGCTACACCCAAATAGATCTATCACTCATGTCCCTCGGTCCTACGACGAGGATTAATGGCCTTAAGTGTTGTACCCACCACTCACATGATCAAGTAGTAACCTTCCTTAGCTAACCATACCATGTATAAAACGTTCGTAAACAATTGTAACATGTATTTCACCCCCGAAGTTATAAAACTGAAAACAGTTAAAAGAAAAGGGGGACATGAACTCACTGTCTTGCGTCTTCGATAAGCGTAACTCAAGTTCCTTCAGCAAACACGACTACCTACAATGTACTAAGGTCTATTAGACGAACGGGTCGTGCCTTGTCTTAGTATTAATGTTTTTTAGTTACATTTCTGATATCATTCCAATTTATATAATTATTGTCAAAATAATTAATACTTCAACTTAAATTATATTTATAAATTTTGGAATAATTGTCAAACAATATTTTCGTAATAATACTTCTCAAGTATTTATACTTGTATTTCCTTCCCAAGGATGGGGGTATCTTATACATGTGTATTTTGTCATATTTTGGGGTCGTATTCCGGTGTGTGTTTATACGTACGAAATTACATATTTTCCTGTAATTGTTAAGTGTTTTTATACTTAATTTTGTGTTAAACTTTCCGGAATATTACTTTTTTAATAAAAGTCCACTAATATATATATTTCCCAAAATATATATATATTTAAGAATTATTACTTAGAAAAATTATTTATAATTTTTCCTTTTAGCAAGAATATTTGTAGTTCCAAAATAATATATTTTCAAGTCTAACTTTAGAAAATATATATAAACTTATTTTTATCCAAAAATAATGTATTTCAAGTTTATCCAAGAAAATATATATTTTTCCCAAAAATAGTATATTTTCTAGTAATTCCAAGAAAGCATATATATTTTTAATCATAAAAAAATATACATTTCCTTCTTGTGAAAATACGATTTAACTTTGTGATAGTCATAAAAATCATATTTTCATTTCTTGTGTCCAAAATTTTATTTACCAAAAATATATTTATAAATGTATTTTCCGGAATATTTTGTAAGTTACATTCTTTCGTTCGGTTTCCAAATATTATGTGTGTAGCTTATATATTTATTCCTTGAGATTTTTAGTAATATTTTGGATTGTAATTTCTTGGTATTTTGTTAAGTTATATTATTTCAAGTCCTAAATAATATAACTAATACACAAAGTATACAAATAATCACACACATGTGTCTTTATTGTATATATATATATTCTAAATATATACTAGTCATTTACCTGCGCGATGCGGCGGGGGTGGCGATTTACAATAGGATATTCGTTTATGGTTAGTTTATCAGTCGTCTCGTGATATATTGTATAGTACTTAAGTTAGTTTTCTTATTCGTGATATGTTGGCACTCGTTTTTCTGTTAGTTTATCGATTCTTTGGTGATATACTTTTGTTAATTTTTTTAGATGTTAGTTTATCAATCTTTCCATCCAATCAATCATATGTACATAATGCTTTAACCATAATTCATTAATCGATACAAATACGAAATGCAATATGCTGAACATTATAAATTTGCTAACAAATTTACAACGATAAACATTAGTCGATAAAAAAATAAACAATATAAATTTGCTAACAATAATTATAACATCATCTTGTCCGGTTCTACGTAGAAACGTATAGGACAAGAAACCAACGCTTTGGGTTGCTCGTCTACAAGATAATAATAACAAATAACATCATCCTGTCTGATTTTGCGTCGAAGAATCAAACAACATTAAAACAACACCCATTCCGAGATGAACGGCTGAAAACAATCGCTGATGTTGCGGCAACGACCACTTGCAATGCCATACTCGTTTAACAGGCAGCAGCGGTGATGGTTTTGGGGGGTGGGGGCACGTGTCAAAATTACACAAAACACCAAGTAAGGGCGTGCAATGTCTGTTCATTGTTGAGGGTTAACTATACTAAGTTTACTTAACCAGAACTGATGGTCAGATAATTAGCATGGGTGAGTTTAGTGTCGGTTTCAACTAAGTTTTCTTTTAGGGCTTTGTTTCCGATTGAAAATTCTAAAAAGGAATGGCTTTTAAGAAAGGGCTATATGTTGGCTTTTAGAAAAAAATAATAATAATAACTAAAGATGGGGAAGCTAACGGGCTTAAAACAAAATTGGAACCAGCTCAGTAATTGTTTTATTCCACTATATGTCTCTTTATATAGCAATGTTCTCAAGGTTTTTTATGTAACCACCGTCCACCGATGTGGGATTTATTTTATAAGAAAGTAAGTGCTAGGAAAACTTTGCTTAAAAGTCCTAGTGGGATAATTAACTTTAACAATAAATTATTACAGTTTCTTCACGATAGACATTTAAATTTTAATTGGTTTTGCATTGTATTCAGTAATATTGGAGTTGGAACTTAGTTGTTTCTTCACATAATAAAATTAGGTAAGTATGGTTGGTGCCCACATTTCTTGATCACATAGACTTCACATGGATAAGAATTCAGATCAGCATGTAAAATTTTGAGGATGACATTGACATCTCAACAACTACTAGTTAAAATCAATAGACAAGCATTTCTCATGCGTGTGATTAACAGTGTTTTTAGGACGAACACACAAAAGCGCCTCCCCAAGTTCAATATTTAAAATGTAACTGTGTATCGCTACTCGGGCTTACAACGATGCACAAGGTGCACTGTTAAAAAAAACCATCACTACCGTCATTTTGGAGTAAAATCTACAAATTCAAAGCTAATTATGACGCTTCTCCAGGGATATAACGAGCCCCCAATACTATGAAAACCACACCCAAGCTGCTACCGCCACCGTTCGTCACCACTGCCGCCTCTATCACGTTAAAGAGCCTGTAGTCCTGCACATAAGTTGACAAACTATATATATTAGTTAATTATTTATCCTCGCTACTTAACTGAACATCAGTTCTTCATTCTAAACAGCAAATGCTTGTTCACTGCAACAAATTCACCACTGCAGAAGAAAATTACTGGTCATATACAGCAAATACTCTTTACAATTGAATATCATTAAACCATAGAACCACTTGCCTCAAAACTCTACGACGGTAGATACTCGAAGTGTATGGCTCAAATAACCCATTACAACAAATCCATTCTTTCATACCATGATTGCCAGCCTACATTTCAAAGACCAAAAGTTCCTAGTTATTGGCTGGTCAAAGTAACTACAAAAAACAGAAGTTTAGTAACTTTTTTTAAATACCTCGGCAGAGTGATCTGGATAGAAAGTTCAAATTAACAAATGGCTCGTTTTGTTGTCTGTTCTCCCAGCATTCATTAAATGTTGGTATTCTGTAGATTTTTGCACCAATCTCATTCAGTTTGTCATTGTCGATCACCACCAACTCCCAACACTTCGCCTTCATTGGATGAAATCTATATAATGAAGGGCTCCATTCTTGAAATGAGTACCACCACCAGAACATGTACGCCCCGTATTTGACCAAATTTTGATGTCCTTTTACTGCACCAACCTTGACGTGCGGGCCATTATTTTACCAAATCTGAGAACAAAAACAAAGAAAAGTTTCCGTAGCAAAAAAGCTCGTACATCTTTAATAACTCACTTGTTCTCTACTTCTAGGCCACTTGATGGGTTTTATATAGCCAACAGGAAGAGAGACAATGCATGTAGGGGGTCGGTCAAACTAACTTCATTTGTCCCATTTGGTTCATGAACTGTAGTTAAAAGAAATCCAAACATTAAAGTAAAACCCTAGATCTGCAAGTTTAGAACAAAGACAAACATCGGATTCGAGAACTAAAGCACGTGACCTAAACAAATCAAAAGGAGGTTGCCGGACATACCTCGGTTTGTCGGACCTATCGCAACCACCATCTACAGCCTGGAACTCGTCTCCGTTACCACCAATCTTTGTAGTTAATTTGCATACTTGATTCACTCTAAACTACAAACCATAGCCCCATATTTGCACATGGTGTCAGAATTTACAAAAAAAAAAACAACTCAACTCTTTGATAGGTGCCTATCTTCTGCCTTTTCTCTTTTCTGAAAAAAGCTACAAGTATAAGAGATGTGTCTACCCAGGATATTGACATTGAAAAAAACAAATTCACCCAGAAAAGTTGAAATACATCTCTCAAATGAATAAGGTAGAACTATTCTAAGTGCAAGTATTATGGCATATAAAACAAATAGGTAAGTAGGCTAATAGGTCACAAGGTAGCAAGCATGCAACCCTTCTAGTTTATCAAACTTTTCGTTTTATGTTATGTTAGAATAATAATTTACACCATTGTACTCGTTTTCCTTTAGTTGATCTCTAAAATTGCAAATAGATGAGATACGACACTTATGTGATAATTAAAACGAATACTATCATTTTACAAAGTTGTAAAGGTGAGTAACGTATCAAAATGAGCTAATGATTGTCTCGCCATGTTGAACTCAAAAAAGCCGGAAAAAGGATTTGAGTAGAATACAAGACCAGACCCAGAGGCTTCTTCACAACTACTGATGCCAGCCACCAATGGCAAGGGAGCGCTGATTTCAAACGCCTTTTCAACCATATCTAGGACACCAATGACCATACTAGTCACCACCTTCGCCTATACCTCAAAATTTTGGTTAAGACATAACTATTCTTTGTGATCCATATATTTTTTTATTCATCTAAATACAGAACAAAATCTATGTCTCAACAATGCAACTAAAGATAGAAAACTTATTGTTGACTAATAGCTATAGTTCAACATTGTATCCTGCATATTAACTACCTGTATAATTATAAATAAAACTGAAACAAATGCACATAAAAGTCTAGCAAAACCAACAAATAAAATCATGGAAACCAAAGATACTCGTATAAAAGTTTAAAAGTCATTTCTCACCTACTAAGACAATATTTTGAGATGGTTCAGGAGATTGTTTATCTTCTCCAAACGAATCAGGCGTATTCCCATTTTCAATCTTGAGGTTTCCCTCTGCATCCAGAAGCAAACTTTTTGCCTATGATAAAAAATGTTGACTATCTTTAGATCTCTATGATAAAAACCTACTATGGCATTAATCAATAGCATTAATGAGCCGTTGAAAATACTTTCTGGCTTCATTTTCATGTATTCATCCATATTCCAGCATCATAATCGAACTGTAACGTTAATGTATAATCTTTGTACGATGTATTAGCATACAAATTATTAAATAAACTAATAAAGAAAATATATATAAAGATAAAAAAAATTCTTGGTTTTAAAAAGCGTGATGCGCACAAAAGCGACGGGATCTAAAATCAAGGCGCAAAGCATAGAGCGCAAAAACGGTGGGCTTTTCGTATGCGAGGCGCAGGAGAATATATAATTCTTTGTATATTATATAGGTTTTTAGGATCATTTATTTGATATTTACACACAAATAAGCTGTATACATGTTTTAATATTGAAATTACATACATGTACAGCCTGAAATGCATGATGTACAACAATCTGCTGCACAAAAATGGGTCACGTCACGTACATGAGGTGCGTGCCTCAGAGTGGATTTCTTAGCAAAAAAGTGCGTCTCAGCTGCGCTTTCAATATAACCTGCGCCTCAAGCCACATAAGGCGCTAAGGTTTACGCCTCGCACCTAGGCGTGCCTTTTTAAACCAAGAGAAATTTACAATATTATCGAAAAGTTGTCCTCCGTGAACAAACTCGAGTACACCGTACATGTCTACGTTGATCTTGTTTCCCAAAACCTAAAGAAACTTACCTTTTCAAAAATAAACATAGAGCATTCATTAAAACAACGCGTGGACATCTTTCAACACCAAGTGCACCATACCCAGATCACGTGGATACACCAAACCCATGTCATGTGGCATCTTCCAGCAAAATACACCAGCGGCCCGTCTTCCAATGACCTACGCCAGTGATCAAGAAAATAATCATTTTTCAAATAAAAAAATATATACTTTGTAATGTCTCTACAACAGGAGAAGGCAGAAGCTGTTAGTAACACTACCATATGTTGTACTGCCACATACAACACCTTGGTTGTTGCACATTCTTGACCTTCAATTAAGGCTATTTGATCCTGAATAGAATGAGATAAGCCAGCATATATCCAGGTGTCATTACAAATAATTCTCAAATAGCTCATGTTTCCAACCATTTGTTATCATCAAGATGCTTTGATCTTTTAAATGGAAGGATTATGCTAGGAATCTCACCATATATGAGTGGCATTATTATATATTTGTTTGATTATGCTAGGAATCGCACTTATCATAGTTATTAAAGGCGTGAGGCGCACTCAGGACTATTTGTTGGGCCCGGGGCTTTATTTACGCCTAGGCGCTCGCTTTAATAACTATGACATGAACCATAGTTATTAAAGTCGCGAGGCGCATTCAGAGCGATTTGTTGGGCCCGGGGCTTTATTTGCGCCTAGGAGCTCGCTTTAATAACTATGGCACCTATCAATGTGCAACTCTTTCACTAAACTTCAAAATATAGGACTATTTATCTCAACAAAATAACCTAATTTTAAAATAGGTTAACCAGATTGAATACCGGTTCGGAGAATGTTGTCCGGGAACTGTTGCCAAGGGTATTGTAAATGCTAACAACGGAGTCAGAATAATCCTTTTTGTCGAATTTGGTTTCGAGAAGGAGGCTAGCGAGATGTTGTTCATCTCATTCACATTTTCACAGCCTTAAATAGGCCTCAATTGAAGGACCTTCCAGTTCCTGTACATACAATACAACAATCATCAGCCAAAAATTCAGACCTTAAAGCTGGTATCCCACTACATGAATATAGGGTGAGCAAATATCGGGTCGGTCCGAAATTACCCGAAAACCAAACCCAAAAAGAACCGAAACCGAGCCCAATATAATACTTAGGGTCAGCTCTCGGTTCCTATTAATTTAGAATCTCGGTTTGGATGTGTGATTCCAAAACGACTATGGTGACTTTAAAAAATCAGAATCAAAGCAATTAATTATATAACCATATGACTAAGTCCGGATTAATCTGGAACTTTTACACTTACCCTATGGCCTATACTCAATTTTCTTCAGCAACAGTTCTAAGAAGTCATTATTTGTTTTACCAAACACTTTAAAACTGATTAATGATTGATCCCAATAGAAATAAATAATACATATGATCTTTTAGATGTAATTTTTGGAATAATCTCGCTCAAAGGGTTCAAGAGTCACCTATTCCACAGGCTTGAACTACTCTGCATGTAGCTTCTTTACATCTCAGCATGAACAGTTGAACCTATATAGTTAGCCAGCACAAAGTTTCAACACAAAAAGATTCCACAACCAACATAATACAAGGGCTAACATATTAATTAAATAGCAACCAACATAATACAAGGGCTAACACATCCAAACACCCCCTAGGCCCTAACACAATAATCTTTCTTTTGGCAAATAAACAGACATTGAAAAGAATGGCCATACCTCACTCCAGCTATAAGCTTGATCGACAGTGTTTAGGCCTGGGTTTATTCGATTAGTTAGTTGCGTTGCTTTTTATTTCTCTATTACAATGTCACTTTAGGGGAAAAACATTAAATTGGATTCTAGTCAGAATTTTCCTTCAGTTGTTTAATCCACATGCCACATATCAAACTCACCAGCAACAAACGACAGATATATACAAATCAAAATAATTTCAGCACACCCTAAAATCTATCAGAATAAACCTACCTCTACAAAGCAAAAAAAAAGACCTGAAAACCTCCTTCTAACATCATCGAACCACAACAAAACAGTAACAACTTCTACAAATAAAAAAAAAGAAAAACTAAATCGATTCAGATCCAGATCTAGATCCAGATAAACCTTCTACCACAAAGCAGACTGTAGAAGCAGTCAGATGAAACGTGAAATAGTAGAAGCAGTCAGATCTGAACGCCAACCCATCAGATTTAAATGTAAAAGACTCAGATCTGAATGTAAAACTACTGAATGTAGCTAGAAAACTCAGATCTGCAAAGTATTGTCAGCTTCATCTTCCTCACTCCATCTTCATCTACACCAAACCAACTGAAAATGTCAAAAAATGACCTTGAGCTGACGAAAGCAAGAACCGGAACAGGAACAGGGAAGAAAATGAACCAACAAAGGAGAAGTACCTGGTTAACTCGTTCTGAGATTTGTGTACACGGTTTGAGTCCTCTTCCCTGTTTGCGAGAGAGGGTGAGAAGAAGAATGAAGGAAGATGAGGGTTGAAGATGGGGGTTGAACCCTAGATCAGCAAATGGAATGATGTTCTTCTTCATTGATTTCAGGGTGAATACAGAAAGACATAGAGAAAGAGAAAATCTAGATCTAGGTTCTTGGGAATTTGAGAGAGGGAGAAATGGGTATGAAATTTGAAAGCTGATTTTTATCCCGCCTGCTTGTGTTGAAAAGGTGTTAAAAGGACTTTCAACACATTTGTGCTTAAAATGCTTGTATAATGTGTTTGAAATGCTTGTACAATGGCAAATGACCATTTATGCCCTTCGAATATGCTTTTATATATAGTATAGAATAGATAACACTACCATATGTTGTACTGCCACATACAACACCTTGGTTGTTGCACATTCTTGACCTTCAATTAAGGCTATTTGATCCTGAATAGAATGAGATAAGCCAGCATATATCCAGGTGTCATTACAAATAATTCTCAAATAGCTCATGTTTCCAACCATTTGTTATCATCAAGATGCTTTGATCTTTTAAATGGAAGGATTATGCTAGGAATCTCACCATATATGAGTGGCATTATTATATATTTGTTTGATTATGCTAGGAATCGCACTTATCATAGTTATTAAAGGCGTGAGGCGCACTCAGACTATTTGTTGGGCCCGGGGCTTATTTACGCCTAGGCGCTCGCTTTAATAACTATGACATGAACCATAGTTATTAAAGTCGCGAGGCGCATCAGAGCGATTTGTTGGGCCCGGGGCTTTATTTGCGCCTAGGAGCTCGCTTTAATAACTATGGCACCTATCAATGTGCAACTCTTTCACTAAACTTCAAAATATAGGACTATTTATCTCAACAAAATAACCTAATTTTAAAATAGGTTAACCAGATTGAATACCGGTTCGGAGAATGTTGTCCGGGAACTGTTGCCAAGGGTATTGTAAATGCTAACAACGGAGTCAGAATAATCCTTTTTGTCGAATTTGGTTTCGAGAAGGAGGCTAGCGAGATGTTGTTCATCTCATTCACATTTTCACAGCCTTAAATAGGCCTCAATTGAAGGACCTTCCAGTTCCTGTACATACAATACAACAATCATCAGCCAAAAATTCAGACCTTAAAGCTGGTATCCCACTACATGAATATAGGGTGAGCAAATATCGGGTCGGTCCGAAATTACCCGAAAACCAAACCCAAAAAGAACCGAAACCGAGCCCAATATAATACTTAGGGTCAGCTCTCGGTTCCTATTAATTTAGAATCTCGGTTTGGATGTGTGATTCCAAAACGACTATGGTGACTTTAAAAAATCAGAATCAAAGCAATTAATTATATAACCATATGACTAAGTCCGGATTAATCTGGAACTTTTACACTTACCCTATGGCCTATACTCAATTTTCTTCAGCAACAGTTCTAAGAAGTCATTATTTGTTTTACCAAACACTTTAAAACTGATTAATGATTGATCCCAATAGAAATAAATAATACATATGATCTTTTAGATGTAATTTTTGGAATAATCTCGCTCAAAGGGTTCAAGAGTCACCTATTCCACAGGCTTGAACTACTCTGCATGTAGCTTCTTTACATCTCAGCATGAACAGTTGAACCTATATAGTTAGCCAGCACAAAGTTTCAACACAAAAAGATTCCACAACCAACATAATACAAGGGCTAACATATTAATTAAATAGCAACCAACATAATACAAGGGCTAACACATCCAAACACCCCCTAGGCCCTAACACAATAATCTTTCTTTTGGCAAATAAACAGACATTGAAAAGAATGGCCATACCTCACTCCAGCTATAAGCTTGATCGACAGTGTTTAGGCCTGGGTTTATTCGATTAGTTAGTTGCGTTGCTTTTTATTTCTCTATTACAATGTCACTTTAGGGGAAAAACATTAAATTGGATTCTAGTCAGAATTTTCCTTCAGTTGTTTAATCCACATGCCACATATCAAACTCACCAGCAACAAACGACAGATATATACAAATCAAAATAATTTCAGCACACCCTAAAATCTATCAGAATAAACCTACCTCTACAAAGCAAAAAAAAAGACCTGAAAACCTCCTTCTAACATCATCGAACCACAACAAAACAGTAACAACTTCTACAAATAAAAAAAAAGAAAAACTAAATCGATTCAGATCCAGATCTAGATCCAGATAAACCTTCTACCACAAAGCAGACTGTAGAAGCAGTCAGATGAAACGTGAAATAGTAGAAGCAGTCAGATCTGAACGCCAACCCATCAGATTTAAATGTAAAAGACTCAGATCTGAATGTAAAACTACTGAATGTAGCTAGAAAACTCAGATCTGCAAAGTATTGTCAGCTTCATCTTCCTCACTCCATCTTCATCTACACCAAACCAACTGAAAATGTCAAAAAATGACCTTGAGCTGACGAAAGCAAGAACCGGAACAGGAACAGGGAAGAAAATGAACCAACAAAGGAGAAGTACCTGGTTAACTCGTTCTGAGATTTGTGTACACGGTTTGAGTCCTCTTCCCTGTTTGCGAGAGAGGGTGAGAAGAAGAATGAAGGAAGATGAGGGTTGAAGATGGGGGTTGAACCCTAGATCAGCAAATGGAATGATGTTCTTCTTCATTGATTTCAGGGTGAATACAGAAAGACATAGAGAAAGAGAAAATCTAGATCTAGGTTCTTGGGAATTTGAGAGAGGGAGAAATGGGTATGAAATTTGAAAGCTGATTTTTATCCCGCCTGCTTGTGTTGAAAAGGTGTTAAAAGGACTTTCAACACATTTGTGCTTAAAATGCTTGTATAATGTGTTTGAAATGCTTGTACAATGGCAAATGACCATTTATGCCCTTCGAATATGCTTTTATATATAGTATAGATATCTAGCCATTTTTATTTATAAAAATCCAACCTCCAATATTTGTATTTTTATAACAAAAATTATGGCAATGTTTATATGGAAACTCATGGTTAAAATATACCTGTAAATATTTGTTTGAAAATGTTTTTCTAAGTGTTTATATTTTTAGAAAATTTTGCCATAGTTTCCCCTAAAAATGGAGGTTCCCATGTTTTCAAAGCATATCATTTTTTTCTAAAATCATCACAAACAATCAACAACTCAATCAACACTTACCAAGTGCCAAAATCATGCGATTTATACAACAACATGAACTTGAACTTTTATAAAAACTTGTAGTAACTTACTAGTGAGTTTAGTAAGCTTAGTTACCCTTTAAAGTGTTGTTATTTATTTGTAAATCCCTTTCTTACAAGATTTAGTCCTTTACAACTTACAAGATGATTTTTCTAAAAATCATTCTTTTGAATTTTTCTTGTTAACAATGTATTTTTATACTTGTTTTACCACTAAAAACATGGTTAGTTTCTTTAAAATTCATGATTATGTAAATCTTGTGATTTAACTTAGTTTCTTGAGAAAACTAGTTTTGAAATCATCCAAGTTTATGACTAGTAACATGTTACATACTTCATCATTCACAAAATCATTTTCATTTTCAAGTTCATGAGAAACATAAAGTATGATCATCTTGGTCTTTCACAAGATCATCACCTCAACTTGCTAGATCATGTGTTCAATCACAATCTAGTAAGTTTCATATGATGTCTAACACCATAAACACAAATAATCAATCATCAAGAAGCAAAACAACACTAAACAATATGTATTCTTATGGTTTTGAGCTTTATTTTAGAGATTAACATCTTGTTCATTAGTGTTCTTCATGATTAGTAACATGTATCATCTTTTAACCAACTAAATGAGAAGTAAATTCAAGTTACAAGAGACTTACTACTAGCACAAGGGCTAGGGATGAACTCAAGAAGATGAAGGTGATGGATAAAAGCAAATGGAGGAGGTCCTTCAATCTCCAATGCCACCAAGCCTCCTTATCTTGCTTCTAACACCTTGTGATGTCTTGAGAATGGATGGATGTGAGATGAAGATGATGGTGGTGTGGCCCCTTGTTCTCGGCCGAGAATGGAGGAGAGGGAGAGAGTATTTTGTGTATGTTTTAGTGTATGTGAGATATGAGCATAAGATCTTCCAAGCATTACTTATAACCATAGTTAGAGGTTAACCATTGGATAATATGTTTCCAAAGTACAAAGCAAATCTTATTAAGCAAATCAAATGAAATCAAGGGTGGGGGCCACCCTTGAAGCCATAAACATGAGGGGGGGGGGGGGTTCTAGTTGTGCGGTGATGGTAAGTTAAGATATTTAGTTGAAATCTAAAGGTCTTAGTTAGGTGTTATGTATATTATGTGTTATATAGTGTGTTAGGGTGATCGGGGCCCATAACTAGCTTGGAAACATTAAAACAATGCTTCTAGTGTAATTTTGGTGTTTCGGGTAGTGTCCGGTTGTATACTGGTTCGTTAAAGTGCTAAACTATACCGTTTAGTGTTCTTTATGTACCCTTTTGTGACACTTTTAATTCCCGACTCTTAGGAAAGCATTCAGGACCATTTAGTCATATTTTTGCATGATACTAGCTTGTTAAAATGCTGATTTTTGATGATTTATGCTGAATTCAGCACTTTGGGTGAGTTTTAGGCACTTTCCGGCACTTGAACTATCACTTAGGAATACAGTTTTGTGGTCCTTACTTCCCTACACTATATTCTAGTGTAGTACTTAGTCTTTGGCCTATACGGGGTCTCAAAACACTGTCTATCTATGTGCTGAGTTCTGTCAGCATTTTTCTGAGTTATCCGCTAACTGTGCTTTGTGCATCATTTGTGTCAATATGGTTTGCATGTACTAATGATATGACATTATGCAATATGTGATGCACATGTAAGTATGATGCAATAATCAGAAAGCAGTTAATTGTAATTCAGCACAGTCATTAGGCACTAATCATGATTAATTAATTGTACGGATACCTGGATTTTTTTACGGTTGTCACATTCTCCCCCTATTAAGAAAATTTCGTCTCAAAATTTATACTACCCTAACTCCTTAGGGTTACATTATGCATGTATGTATATGAATAATACTGGGGTAGATAACCACAAAACCGAATCAAATCTTATTCACATCAGGTGAATCCAGGGATATATTTCAACAACAAGAACCCAATGGTTAAAAGGTATGTGTTCTAGCATTTGGTGTCAAAGGACACGAGATGTATAATCTAGCGTAACTTAGTTAACAGGGGTGCAACAAAGGAGTTTTGACCAATGGATTCTCAAACAATCGGTCACAATATGCAAACGGGTTTTCACGAACCATAGCATCCGCTATATGAACTCAAAATCAATAACTTGAATATGAAAATGATCTGTCAACTTTCGAATAAATAAATGGTACAGATTAGAGTGTTGACATTCTTGAATTACGAAAATACACCGAATGAAATACAAGCGAATCTGGTGTATCATTGTCATAATTCGTAGTTGCATTAGGAATGTTTAAATGACAAGTCAAACAAAAGTATGTGTGGTTTTGTGTGAAACGATTGACCATTATTAGCACAAGCTACAAATTTGTAATGAAACCACAAGGTGTCGTAATTGACATATTTCAACAATTGCGGTGACCGAACAAGTTCACCGTGCTTGAAATTAAAGGAAAGTGTACTGAAACAACTCTGAAAATTTGATTTAAACAGCGACATGGGGTTTTCAATCGGATATGGAACATCAAAGAACTACTGTTTCTGATTGAAGATGGAAAGCAATAAACACTGCAAGGTATTCAATTTATAACAAAAGAATCGTTAGGAGGTACACCGTGATATGAAATGAATCTAGGTACCATTGTCTTAACACACAACTGTGTTGAGACCGCTTTAATCGTGATAAACAAAACGGATTTAGAACAATTAAATAGACAATTAAGTCCATGTATAAGGTGCGTAACCAAATTAGCGCAAGCTTCAATCCTGTGAAAGTATTACCGCAAGGTATCGAAACCAACAAACGATTTAGTGGAGTCGTAGATCAATCAAGTCTACTACGACTCGAAACAAAAGAACCTTAGCAAAAATATTGGAATATAATGCTCTCAATACATCATATGGCATCTTAAATTGAATATGCGCAATGGATAAGTCCAAGTAATTGAACCTGGTTTCAGCGTAACCCTACAATAAACATATGTATCAACAAGGGAATCTCAGCATGGTTACGAAGATAAACCATGAATGTAACTTGAAAGAAAAGAAGTTTCAAGAAAGTGTGTTGACTTGATAGCAAAGGAGCCAACAATTACAATAATGTAGGTTATTCGAATCATAAACCAATAGTTAGCTTTAGCAAAATAATATTTGAACTTCAATGATGCGTTTATTAGAAACGAAACCACATGCGTAGCAAATGGTGCATGCGTGACATATAAGTTTCCAAGTAATGAAACAATGAGTATTTGCTAAAATGAAGAAATGACCAAGTATCGGAGCAAATGTGTGTTCGCTCTCAGCGAAGAAAATTAACGCGATGCAACTACCATTAAGGGGAGTAGAGATGCAAACATCTATTCGCTAGAAGAAAAAGTGGAGATTTTAACAAAAGAAATTTGAGTACTTTCTGTTTGGTTAACTGAAATAGCATATATGTCAGGATAATGGGGTTTCCTTGAGTTAACAGGTGTGGTTCCTAAGTGACAACCTTTACGAGTTTTGACCTGGATTTCCAAAGGTCCTAAGTACTTGTTTTCTAGATTCTCAAAGTTTTGCATTCTGTGTAAAACTGTTTTGTGCATTGCGCAAGAAACACAATTTTTGTGTATGTTTAAAACAAGTTATTGTCCCATAATTCCCCGGTATACTTTCTTCCTGAATTCACAGATAATGACACTCAATCATCGATCAGTCTTAAAATAGTAGTTGGATCCTCACAGTTAGTTAAATAAATAATTCGTTAATCCTCAACAAGAGTTACCGACCCTTGTTGATTAGCTCGTTCGTCTCCTGGTAGTTGATGCTCATTTGAAAATCATCGTCCTTCTCCTTGACGAACAGTACTGAAACTCCTTAGGGCAAAAAGCTTGCCTTAAAAATCCCTTATCCGGCAACTTCTGGAGTTGCGTTGACAAATCTTGTGCCTCAGGAAGTGCAAGTCGATGGGGTGCCTTGGCTACATACGCGTCACCTAGAACCAAATCTATGCAAAATTCGACTTGTGGTTGAGGAGGTAATCCCGGTAAGTCTTCGGGGAAAGCCTTAGGATATTCCCGTACCACAGGGGTATCTTCGAGCTTAGGTTCTTCGGCTTCCTCGTCCTCGACAGGAGTCAAGAAGGCAACACATCCTTTACGAAAACTTCCGTGTCTTCAACACCGGATAATTTGTAGGGGCGTATCCTGCTTCATGAACCATGATCGTTTCGTCGTTCGTCATCGGGATGCGGATAACAATCTCCGCTTGATTGCTCGACAACTGGTCCATCCCAATTACCACGTCGAGGCTTCCCTTTAGCTATTTCTATCGAGTACGGGTTATCTAACTTACCCCTTTACTAAAACAAGTATATTCTTAAACTCATGTGATACGAAGCTATGATCGGCACTGGTATCAAACAACATAGATGCAAAATTTTTTGTTGATAGAGAACGTACCAGCAACCACATCTGGATCCTGGCATGCTTCACGAGCTCCGATGTTGGATGCCCCTTCACGGTCTTGGTTAATCCTCCTTGGGCAATCTTTTCTAAAGTGCCCCACGTTCCCACATTTGTAGCAGCCCGGAATTTTATCATTATTATTTCCGCCTTGGTTGTTGTCATCATTTCCTCCCTGCTGGGACTCTTTGCCCAACAGGCATCCTTGTTGTGTCCTTTCTTTCCGCACCTACCGCACTTAGGCCTCAGACATTGACATTCGTGGTGATACTTGCACTCATCACTTCTCGGCTTAGCTCCCAAGTAAATCTTAACATTGGCCTGATTGTTGTTAGGGCAATCTTTCTTGAAATGCCTTTTGTCCCCACAGTCAAAACAACCTCGAGCAAGTTTTTGTTCATCATTGGTCCGACTTTGATAGTCGTTGTTGCCGTTGCTTCCTCCATGATTTCCGCTACCATCTTGACCTTCGTTTCCATGTCCCGTTCTGATCCGACACATCTCCTTGACATGCCCCACTTTGTCGCAGACATTACTTCTTCCATACCTGCATGGCCTAGCATGATGAAATAGGCAGTCATCGCACTTAGGTAGGATGCCCATGTACTCCTTTCCCTTTTTGGCTTTGTTCTTGTTATTCGTTCGGGTATCCTCCTGGAAGTCAGTGAGCTTCCTTTTGTTCTTTCCGGATGACTCCACCTGAGTTTCCTTCTTCTCGTCAGGGTTTGAAAGCTTTTCCAGTCTAACCGCTTCTTTAATGAGTGCCATACTTAAATCGACCGCATTGATAGTTGTTGGCGGAGCTGATACCGTCATTAAGCGCAGGATCTGAGGCGCCAGTCCCTAGATGAATGGCTCCATCCTTTTCAATTCTGGTTCCACCAGATACGGAACAACTCGTGACAAATCATGAAGTCTCTGCACGTACTCCGCCACCTTTGGGACTTCCATCTTTAGCTTCCAGAATTCGAATTCCAGCTTCTGGATCTCTATGTGAGAACAATACTCCGTGTTTCGGAAGTCAAAGTTAAAGTCAAGATTGAAGTCAAAGGAAGAAAAGATTGCTAATTGCGATCTATCTCTCCTTGCTCAATTCCTGTTTTGACTTCTTTGACTTGTAATTAGTCTATTTTGTTATCGCTTTAGTTGTATTATGTGGAGTATCTATTAATAATCGCATAGTAATCGCTATTTATCGCTTGTTTAATCGCTTTATCGCTATTGCAATCGCACTCGCAGCTCGAATTACGCATTTTGGTTATTGTTATACGTGTGTGTGTGCTTTATGTGTTACTTGTGCATGCTTATTTATGACATGTGTGGGAGTCAATCGAAACGCAATCAAACTCAATCGCAGTCGAATTGCAAACGCTAAACGAATACGAAATAAGGATGCTTGTATGTTGATATAGTAGTTGGGATTAAAAGTAATTTGACTAGGAAACTCTATCGCATCGAAACGTTCGCAATCGAAATCGAAACGGCAAAACTTGTCGCACCGAACACTCAAACGAGGTGACTGATCTACCAGGCAACCAGCCGATCGACCAGCTGTTCGACCGGACTGCCATCCCATCGGACAAGCTGTTCGATCGACCTGCCTAACTGATCGACCAGCTCCTTTTCACTTTGGGTAACCCTATAAATACCCCTTGTCACTTTCATTCTTTCTGCTTTTGGCAACTGACGTCCGACCAGTGCTCTTGCTCGCTTTTTCCTTCGATTCCTCGCAATCCCAGTAAGATCTCGTCCTAAATCTTGTACTTCATTAATCTACACGCACTCCTACACCTTTCTATCTTTTGAATCTTAACTTTTAACCGTAAAATCATCAAGATTCAAGGTGTTCTAGGATGACATCATCATGTGTTCTTGAAGAACTTCATGTTCTGGCCTCAATCCACCAAGAACAACTTAGATCTAACCGATTTCCACATAAACAAACAAAGATCTTTCATAGATCTAAACATATTCACAATAAAAAGGATTGAAAGATGGTTTTCCAACTTTCTTTCAACTCTTTTACACTCAATGCACTCAAAACTGATAGAATCGGAGCTTGTGCCGACTTACTACTCATTCTTGTGGTTGTGTTGGTTCAAGATCCGTATTCTATCCACAAGATTATTGATTTTGGGTTAACCAAGAACAATCGTCCTAAACCGGTGGACTGACTGAACTTGGGTGGTTCCTGTTCAATCGGGTCACTAGAGCTTAGGATGGGGTTCTGTTGGTTAGCACGATATCAACACATCTCGATAAAACGACAAACAATTAAAACAACCAAGTGTAAGACGAACAGGTCGACCAGGATGGAGTGCCGTCCGATCGGACTGCTGTCCGATCGAACAGCCAATCCGAACAACTGGCCAATCCGAACTACTTGCACCTTGGTCCCACCTTAATTTTCAAATCAACTCTCAAGAGATTTGGAACACCGAACGGATTGCCGTCCGAGCGAGCTACCACTCGATCGACCGACCATCCGAATATGTGATGTTTCGAAACTTCAACAATTAAACAATTTTCAACATGTTCAATGCACAAAGGATGCCACCCGATCGAACGACCGTCCGATCAAGTGACAACCTGCTGTGAACTTGTTCTCACTGAAGTGCCCAACCAATCGGGTTGTCGTCCGATCGACCGACCTGAAAGGTAGAGATACTTCTGTGTTTTCAAAATACTACAACGAAAACTTTAAAAGTCAAGCCATCATACACAAACACATCCTTCTCAAAGGAAGAAACAATCCGCTCAAACAGTCATCCGACCGGACGTCCATCCGAACGGACTACCACTCGCACGACTGGCTGTCCGATCGGACTACCATCCGATCGAACTGCTGTCCGACTCACTTGTACTTTGCATCGTTTTGCGCGTCACTTATCATTATGCTATCAACCTGTTCAGGCAAACCCTACTCTCTAGCGCTCCCTTCAATCCATCAACCGCTGTGAGTATACTCGATCCGTTTTTGCTTTACGTGTTGGTGCATGCGTCTGTCGACTTCGTCTTGTATCGAGTCTTGTATATGTATAGATAAATCAGAGCACGCAAAACGAGAAAATAGGTTTTCTGGCAAGTTCAAACGAAATTACATGGGTAATTCCGTTTGAAATGGTTCAGGGATTTCAAACGAAATTAGCTTGTTAATTCCGCTTGAGATTGGTAATTTCGTTTGAAGTCTGATTCCGCATGAGATGAGATTACGTTTGAGTCTGTTCAAACGGAATTAGATTGTCTATATATAGGTCTAGGTTCGTGTCATTTGAAACGAAATTAGGTTAAGGTTTTCCGACGGCGAAGCTCTGTCGAAGTGTCTACAGATTTGTAATTGTTACCAGATCAATAGAAAGACAGTTAAAAGTGATATTCTAGCTGAATCACACACAATATGTCTGTTTCCGCCTTTCATATTGTGTAGAACACCTCTGATCGACTCATTTCGGGTCCGTACACAATCCTACAAGTGGTATCAGAGCTCAGGAGGAGGAGTTCTGCAGATTTCAGCTTGATTTCATCGTGTTTTCTTACTTCTACACATTCTTTTCTCAATTGAAAAACTTTTTACGGTTAAAATCGGCTAATTTTCTCACATAACTTGCGAAATATAGTTTTAACAAACCCTTGAAAGTTTGAGACCTAAATTCAGTCTAAAAGTGACAAAATTGGACCAAAATGGTAATTTCGTTTGAACAAGTACCTTAATTCCGTTTGAAAGTTGGTGTTAATTCCGTTTGAAAACATAATCTCGTTTGAATTTGCACCTAATTTCGCTTGAAAGTTGATATTCCATTTGAAAGTTTGAAACGGAATTAGTGATTCCGCTTCAGTGTGCTATTTCGCTTGAAATTTCAAATGAAATCAGGTAATCTCGTTTGAAATTTTAATCCCGCTTGAATCTTGATTCCGTTTGAAGTTTGTGTGCAGGTTAATCTCGTTTGAAGGGGTGATTTCGCTTGAGTTGTTATCTCGTTTGAAAGACCTAATCTCGTTTGAAAGTATCTATTTGTTAAACTTTTTACCGAATTATGGAAGAAGAATTCTACAACGCATTTGCCACATCCCCGACTACTCCAGCTGACATTGCTAAGAACATGAACTTGGAAAACGAAACTGGAACTTTGCAAAAACCCCCGAAACTCATGGGAATTGAAGAATATCATGGCTGGAAAAATCGTTTTGAGAATTGGGTTCAGGCAAACCATCTAAGAGCTTGGGAAAGCATTGAAACAAAATATGTTAGACCACAGAACGCTTTGAAAGTTGATAAAATCATCTCAGAATTTACAGACAAAGAGAGAGATAGTTATAAAGGAGAGAAAATGATGATTAGTCTTCTACATCAAGTTGTCAAAGAGGATATATTTGTGTTGCTTCAGCATGATGGTAGTGCTTTTTCAATATGGGAAGCACTTGAGAAGAAATTTGAAGGAAGTTCGGAAATGATAAATAGCAAAAAATCATTATTGAAGAAAGAATTTGAGTTGTTTACAAGTATGCCAGGTGAATCTACAAAGACTCTCATTGAGAGATATTGTCATCTTGTGCGTACCATGTCTCAGTTGAAAATTACTAAAACTCCAGCAGAATGGGTTGAGAAGTTAGCTGATGCTTTACCTCAGAAAGAATGGGGTACATATCTCATGATTTTAAAGAATACAGGAGAGTTTAGTAGATTATCAATTGCACAATTCATTGAGAAACTTGAGGGACAAGATCTTGAACAGCAAAAAATTGCAAGAATGAATAATTCAAATGTTCAACAAGAGATCAAGTTATATTACAAAGGAAATGTTGAGCAATTTGAAGCAAGTCCAAAGATCCAAACTGCTTTTAGTGCAGGAAATCCATCTGGATCAGTTAGTCAAAGTTCAATCAACACTAGCGGATTTTCAAATGTTAATCCTCCAAGTGTTCAAAGTGCAAATGTTGGTAATGGACATATGATTCAGTGCAATGTTGCATTGCATCTTCAAAATGGTCAGAATTTTTCTGAAGAAGTTGTTAAAAGTCATATGGCATTACTGGTTACTGCTTTGGAATCGTATGAAGGATTGATTGCTGGAAAAATTGGTAATCCTGTGCTAACCAAGGAAGATTATGACCAGATTGATGCAGAGGAATTGGAGCTTATGGATATTAAATGGTGTTTAGCAAGTGTTCTGAGGAGAGCTGAGAAATTCAAAATGATTACAGGAAGAAATGATTTCTTAGATGCAAATGTCTCTACTTTAGGTTTTGATAAATCTAAAGTTACTTGTTTTTGATGCAGGGAGAAAGGACATTTTAAGCGAGAATGTAAAAATCAAGAAGCAAATGGAGCAAAGAATCCGTTTGGTGGTCATGATTACTATCGGAAAGCCATATATCAACAAGTTGCTCATCAATAGCATCAACAAAAAGATTCACAAACTGCTCATGGGAAAATGATCGAAGATGCAAACAAGAAAGCTTATTATGGTATCATTGATCAAGATGATGAGAAAATGGCTCCAGGATTTAGCTGGGATAGGTTTGTGGATGAGAATAGAGAGTTTAAAGCTTTCATTGCTCAAATTGTTCAAAAGCCAGAATTGTTGAAAGAATGGATTGCAGTGTTATCTGATGAAGAGAAAAGTCAAGATAAAGAATCTGTTTCTTCTGAAAACAGTTCAACAGATACTAGTGATGATGATGAAGAAATTGAACAGATAAACATTGGAAAAACTCATTTATCTTCTGACAGTTTTGAATTTTATTTTGCAGATAAATTGAAGAAACTTAAAGAGAAAAAAGCTGCAAAAGAAATGAAAGAAGTTAAGGTTGTTGAGAAGATAGTTGAAGTGGAAAAGGTAGTTGAAGTCGAGAAGATTGTTGAGATTGAAAAAATTGTTGAAATCACAAAACCTTGTCTTACATGTTTGGAACCTTGCAAACAATGTGAAGATAAAGATGAAAGGTTTAGTGAGCTTGAAAAGTTGAAAGAGAAGTTGTTGTTTGATGTCAAGAATATGAAAGAGTCGTACGATGTATTGAACAAAACTGTAAATAGTTTGCAGAAAACAAATTCTGAAAGAGAAGATGCGTTGACAATGATGAATGCAACAATGATGTCCAAACAAAAAGAGATCAATTATTACATTGAAGAGTGTGCTAAGTTGAAGAAGGAGTTGGAAATTGAAAAAGTTGAAAATGAAAGAATCAGAAGATTATTGAAAAGTTATTCAAGTTCTGATTACTTAATTGACAGAATTTATCCAACTGTTGCAGGTTTTGAAGTGTTTAAAGACAAAAAGCCAAAGAAAAAGGATACTGGTAAGAAACAGAGTGTCAGTTATAACAAGTGTCCACCTCCGATTTGGGAAGGGTATTCGCCTAGAAAACCAAATGAAGAACAAGTAAAAAAGGCAGTCAATATAAAGTTAGAATCCGAGATAACCGACGTGTTACCAGACAATATTGACATCACATTCACAGCATCCGTCACAGATCATGAGTCTGAGTTAATAAAAAAGATGGTCGATCAGGTGTTGGATAAGAATGAGGAGTCAGAGTCACAGTCTGAGTCCGGGAGTTCGAGTTCGTCTGTCAAGAGTTCAAAGTCGTCAGGAAAACGGGTTTATAGTAAAGAATTTTTGTTGTCAAAATCCAATTTGAATGACGAAACATTTGAAGTGGCATACACTTTGAATGATTCTGACAAATTATATTTTGATAAAGAATTTCCAATAAGAGGTGTTAAAACTGAAATGATCAAAAAGGTTTTCGAATTTACAGAAATTAATATTTCTGAAATAAAAGATTTAAATCTTAATGAAAAACTTAAGCCTTACACCTCAAGAATTAAACAAAAATTAAACAAGAAAATGGGTTACAGTTCTGGTTCAGGTTATCGAAAGAAACCAAACCATAACGGTAATTTCAAAAAGAAAGGTCTTGGCTTTATTCCACCAGAAATTTATAAACATGAGAAAATTTCTAAAAATACAAAATTTGTGTCAGGAACTTCTGCTGAGGATGAAAAGAAGAACGCATTCTGGAGACAGTCAAATCAGGAATTTCTTGCAGAAAAGAAGAAAACTGAAGCTCATCAGAGAAAAGAGAAAAGAGACTAGAACCTGTTACAGATGTCAAGAAGTTGGTCACATCGCCTGGAATTGTCCTAAGGCAACCAACACAAAACAGGGAGTTTCAGAAAAACTCAAAGAAATAGTTGTTGATAAAACTGAACCACCAACTGAAAAATTTAAAGTGTTTAAAAACTCTACATATGAAGTTGGTGAGTGTTCAAAAAGATTTTACAAGAAGAAGGGAAATCTTGACAACCAAGCTTGGGTTGTTAAGAAATCAGATGTAAAATTTGGCGATGAATCTGATTCCACAAAATCAGAAGAGCCACAAGTTGTTAAAAATGATGAAAACTCAGTTCCTCCGATGGATGATGTTAATTTTCCACCATTGAAGGCTGAGAAGTTTAAATCAAAAGTTGGAAAGGTTGAGATCTCAAATCAATTCTATTCTGACAAGAAAGAATTTGATGTTGAGAAAGCGTTTAATGGGAATGTTAAAAAGATTTTTGGGAAAATGGTCGAGGGAAAGGCCAAAGGGGTTAAAGAATTTTACAAAACAAAGAAGGCAACTTACAACCCAACCCCGAGTGAAGTTGAGAAGGAAACATCCAAGTTTGGTGAAGCTTGGATGTCTGTTTTTCATATGTAATAAGTATGACTTGTCGGAGCTTCCAGGTTGGTAAGGGTGGAGTAGGTATCGGCATCTTTCTTGAGAAATTCATGTTTGTGATATTTCGACTTACAAGTGGTAAATCAGGGACATTAAGTTGTACTTGATTTTCTACAAGTGATATTGTTGATAAAATCTAAGATTGTAAAATTTTTCAAGTGATATTGAGAAAAACAATGTGATGAACCCCTAACCTCCAAGTGGTAAAATCAACAAAATTTATTTTCCGGAAAAATCATTTTGGTTAAAACAAACTTAAGTGTTTTGAAATCATAATGAGAAAATAGTTTGTTGTAAGGGGGAGTTCTAATTGTTTATGCCAAATGAATGGCGATTTGAAGTGATTCGATATCAGTTGTCACTTTACTTGTACAGTTTGTTTTCAAATTTTCTTTAAATGTGTTTGCATTTTAGGGGGAGTAAGAATTTTTCAGAAAATCCAAAAACATTTTGAAAATTTGAAAAAGACAAAAACATGATAAAATTCAAAATGAGTTTTGTTGTCAGAAAAGAGGAAATGATAGTACATCAGTAGACAGTTACAGTATGCTAAAGAAATGTAATGATTAAATAGTGTTAAACGGTCTCACTGATGATATGCCGATAGGTTTTTACACATTTAGTAAGCTTTTTCGGGATATAAACTTAAATTCAAACTTGCTTATTTCATGGGGAACACTACTTGCATATATAGGTAACCCCTGAAATTTCATTTGAAGGATCCCTCTTTCTGAGATACTAGGTCTTTATGCTCAGTGATATCTGGGGTATTATCCCGGGACTTCTGATTTTGCGGAAGCAATGGCCTAGTCCCCGGAGAATACTTTACGCTTGCTTGAAATAAAAGCCTGCCGTCAGCATAAAAAATGATGACACATTGAAAAATGCAAATCATGTGCTGTTGTAAAAAAGATCCTCTAAAGGGGACCCACCAAAAGTCGAAGCCGTCATCTCTCTGCTGAACGGAAGTTCTGACCTGAGCTCTCACGGTTCTTTGCATCTAACCCCTTACAGATATCATCTGTGGTATACTCACCTGTAAGATTGAATATTGGGATCTGGATACGGGAGTATATTCAAGAGGTGGGACACATGAATGAGTTTAAGTTCTTAATACACTTAATTCATATCCTGGATCAGTTGAAATTTGTGTGAGAATTTAAGTGGATCAGTATATCGACAATCTAAGTGAATTGTTTAATTCTTAATGTGTAACTAAGCTCAACTGTACTTGTGACTTGTCAAAAACTGATATGATCCTCTTACACAAACTCATAAAAATATATTGTCTGTAAATATTTCTTTATTGCATTTCATTCTATTCAAAAATACAAAAAGAATTTTAGTGTGTTTTAGCATAAATTTTTGAAAAATTTAAAAAGATTTTTGACAACTGATGTTGGAGAGCTGATTTTCAAAATTCTAAGTGCTAAACATGATGAGCATTTCTTGAGGGGGAGTTTGTGTTTAAACGAGAAAAGTTTTTGAATATTTGTTTACAAGTGGTTCATCAGAAATTATCATTGATAAATCATTCTGGTTGAATTTGAGGGGGAGTTTGGATATATAAATTTTGTAAAATGTTAAATTTGTGAAATTTATTGTGAGGTAGAGGATGTGCAGGATAGCCTGGATTCTGAGTCTGAGTATAGAGCCAGGTCACGATCCTGATCCTGTGAAAGCCAGATTGCGATCAACATCCGAGGAAAGATTTTTGTTCGAGAGGAGCATGTTGGTGCTGATGAAAAGAAGACAGAGATTGAGGAAGTTTTACACTGTCAGATACTTCAGAGAGAGATCAGACTGATAAAGACTGAAGACGTTGAAGACTCGACACTTAAGACTCGTCAACATCCGAGGGGGAGTCTGTTGGTGC
>JARYGA010029540.1:0-46093 GCA_030545235.1 Helianthus tuberosus | reverse complement strand
GTATTGACGTTGTTTTAACGTATGTTGCTGGTTTAGTCGCAGTCTACATCAAATCAAGCTAGGAAGTGTAGAAACACACCTAAAATCTAGGTTGTCGGATTTGTATTGTTTGAGAGAACATGAAATTCGTGACAGCTTATGTGATTGTATTTGTTTGTTAGTATGGGATAATGAACGCATTAAATATTGTCGCAAATTAGTTGTTATGGATTCTCTTGAGCAATCTGATTCGCCTAGTGTCGCGCCCCGATGATTCCGCCATTGGTTGGGGTGTGATAGATTGGTATCAGAGCCATAACTATAGGGAATTAGGTAAAATTTTGTGACTCGACCTAGTCTGGGTCGACGTCTTAGAATTGACCTAGTCTATAGTCTAAGTACCAACAGACCAGACTTCGTGCGAACCCAGTAGGGGCTAGTACAAGTCTACTTTTGTTGTTCTCGTTTGAATCCGCTAAAATTTCAACTTCGTGTGAACACCGCATACTACAACTTCACACGAAGAGCATTTCCTAAGACTGGAATATTATTTAGCCTTTCCTAGGGCTGGCACAGTACACACGTTTTCGAAAATACTCGCATAACACAACCGAGTGATCCAGTCGAGACCAGGTGTGAAAACCAAGAACTCTCGATAAGATTGCTCACTCAGCGCATTATTCTTCTAGCACGATAACCTTTCGTTGAGTTAGAAGTGACACCCATATCTCGATGAAAATCTCCATTTCGAAATCTAGTGGAACTCCCGAATTTATTTGAAGAGCACAACCACAGCTAGGAGCGAAGTTATTAAGTCAGGGGTGAAACCCGTATCTTAATATAGCGTTCCACTCTCTATAAAACGATTTTCAAAAGCTCTCACCAAGGATTCGAATATAACGATAACTTGAGCCACGCGATGATTAGGAAGACGAATGCCATGAGTTGCATCCCAGTGGAAGCATAAGTCTTCTAGGGCAACGCGCATTCGAATATAACGATAACTTATTTACGCTTATGTGTTTACAATTTAAAACTTTTTGCTTTATCGATTCATCGATTTTCACTGCCTGTTTTACAATTGCACAACTAGCACAGCCATCGCAATCTAAAACGAAAACCGAATGATCGCAACAAAACTAATGTCTAATTACTCACTTTCGCTCTCGCTCTCTCGCTCTTCATCGCGTCCTCGTGCATTCTACACCGACATCTATGTGTATAAGTATGAGCTACAACTATTTATATGTACAAACGAATCAATTGTGTGAGAACTTAGGAATCTCGTGTCTCCTATGTGATATCTAATATATTACTCGCAGCAAGTTTTGATCACACTCAATCGCATCGCAAAACTCAAAAATCATTATGATCGAATCTCACTCCAAATCTCTCTCTGTCTAGATGTCTTCAAACGACTTTACCTCGAGACAAACAGCTAGGAGAAGAGCCAAACGAAGCGCCGAGAAGAGGATTATCTCGCTTGTGGCCAAGGAAGTGGCCAAGGTCATTCCTCAAATTGTCGCTCAAGTTCACTCTCTCAGCAACTCTCGAATCTCGGAAGACTCCAAGACGGAAGCGTCGCAATCTGCTTTCCTCTACAAACACTTCAGAGCCTGTGACCCGATGGAGTTCACGGGTGAAGGAGGTGTCTCCCAGCTGCTTCAGTGGTTCGATTCTATCGAAGTTACCCTTCGTCAGAGCGGGTGTCCCGATAGCTACCATACTACTTGCGCTACCGGAGTATTTCAATCGCGAGCACTCGACTGGTGGACAGCCGAACGTAACGAACGTGGGATCTCCGCAACTTATGCTCTCTCTTGGGATGAGCTGAAAGAGCTCATGAAGAAAGAGTATTGCCCTCCCCACGAAGTCCAGAAGCTAGAAGACGGATTTTGGAAAATCAAGCAAAATGAAGGTGACAATGCTGGCTACACTACAAGGTTCAAACAGCTGAGCATTATCTGCCCAAGTCAAGTTGACACTTCAGAAAAAGCCATCGTGAAGTACATTCGCGGCTTGCCTGAGTGTGTGGGCGATTTTGTCGAAGCTGCAAGACCTGCTACCATCAAAGAAACCATCGTTTGGCCGCAGAGATCAACGAAAAACGAGTCTTGGACGGATTCTTCTCCAAGAAGCCTGTCAAACAAGCTCATCAAGCAATCGTCATCGATTCGTCCGACGATTCTTCTGAAAATCCTTCTGACGATTCTTCAAGTGAGTCCTCAGACGAATCCTCCAATGACAGCGCACCGCCTCAATAAGCCCAACCCAGCCGCAAACGAAAGACCTCGAGCCCGAACTCTTCAACAACTAGGCTATCGCAGCCAGAACCTCTTCAAGCAGTTCCAGTTCACTCGAAGCGCATCAACAACGAAACTCATCCCCTGTGTCTCACGTGTACGTATCATCATCCACCAGAAGCTAACTGTCGCTATTGCGCAAATTGCAACTGGTATGGTCATCTTACCCAGCACTGCCGCACGAGGCCGCAACCTTAACGGATTTCAGCAAAAATCGCAGTCTTTGCAGAAGTCCTCCACAACAACATTAATTATGCTTTCAATGTTGTTGTAATGATACGATTTTCGCCGTTAATTTCTCTTATGTGTTGAACTTGTTCTATTTCTTGACGTAAGGTGGATTCTATTTATCTCTCATTCTCTCGCACTCGTGCACGAACGGTATGCTAGCACTATGTACTATACTATATGTTTGCCCCTACTACGCGTTCTTGGGATAAGGTACGATAAACGTGCAAGGATCAAATTAATCACGGGTGCACACGGGGTTACTGTGATCAGTGCACGGGGATCGTAATAAGTTTCAATGATGCCGTAACGTTAAAAGCATGGTCAAGCGTGGTGGATACGCCGCTGGTATAACAACCCTCCTAAAATTTTTCTGATACCCTAATATATTTTAAAATACCCCTATATGTCTTAAAATACACCCCGTATGTGAAAACCGAGCCCAAAATATAAAATATCATTAAAAATAATTAAAAAAACAAGAAAATTAAAGTTTACGCGGGGTGCGTAAGCCTTCTCTTGAGCTTACGCGTGCCGCGACAGCTTTAAGGTCAGGCGAACCCTTGTGATGACACGCGTCATAACGCGTGTTGAACCTAGTTCGTGACCCGGATCAGCTACAACCTAACCCCCCTAGTACACGGGCCACGTAGGCCTAAGCCTAATCTTACGCGGGCCGCGAGAAACCCGTTTTTCAGCCCTATATAAGGAGGCCTCGGGATTTCATTTTCCGTCGCTCAATTATCTTCTTTCTAAACGAATTCTCACATAATAAGCATAATATATGGGTATTATATCCCCCTAATTAGCGAGGTTTTGCTCCGTTGTAAGTATTATAACCCAAGTTACGTATTAGATATGCTGCCCGATTGATCCAGGGTTCCGTAACAACTGTCGTGGTTCTGCCTGACGTAGTTGTTGGAATACCGTCTCGGGGAGAGTATCATTAATATAAATAAAGGGTTATTATACTAACATATGTACATTTGTGTAAATTATAGATTAACACCTGGAAACCCTGGAAGAAGTCTAAAACAACAATGTGAGTTTATCCGCTTTTTTGTAAACCTTTTTGTGAACTATTTTACAAAACCTTAAATGCTTAACAATGTGATTAAGCAGTGATTGAGTCTTTGTAATTCTACAATTACTGGTGGTATGTTGGGGTTTTGTATACAATATGTGGAACACGTTACCATTGGACAACGAGTTAGCCAATGTGTAATATGACCCACCAGTCAGGATTGACAGTACTGAATGGGTAATTATGTAGAAATAAACAATGTGATCGCTCTCAATACTGTGTTAATTGGTAAAATGTTTCTTGATTAAACTGGGATTCACTCACCAGTATTTCCCATTGACAAATGTTTTAAAACGCGTTTCAGGTAACACCCAATTAGTAAAAAGCCAGCTGGAGAGCACTGACGGCTTGGAAAAATGTGGCTATAAAAGTTACCAAAAAGACGATGTTTTGAATTCAATAAAATAGGGTTTATCCCTATAAACATGTTGCAATAAAGAAACTTGGGTTTTACCCATGTGATTATTAATATAAAATATGGTGGTTTTACTCTGATAAACATTTCCTAACTACCGTCCTGATGAAATTTCCGCTGCCAAATTAATAATTTATAACTGATACCACCACAAATGAATGTTCGCGGCCGCCCTTCCCGGGACAGATAAGGGGGCAGGGGTTGCGACAGAAGGTGGTATCAGAGCTAAGCCACTGATTCAGCCACAAAAGTGTTCTGCTGACAACAATATATTATCTAAATTGTTAGGAAATAAAATTTTTAAAAATACGTGAATATCTGTATTTTATTGTTATGTGTTATTTGACTATTTGTTAGTTTATAGTATGAGTGATCAAGGACCTTCGGACGTGTATCGTCAGTTGTCTAATTCACATAGGAGTGAAGGAACTTCTTCCCAGCCTACCCTCTCTGGGTATTCTGCTGATCAGGAAGAAGGGATGTTTGTCTTTAAGGCTCAGTCTGAAGAGCCATTCCCTCAGAAAAAGAGAGGATGGTTCAGTAAGGGAGCATTTGAGCGTAGAAAAAGAATGCGAAAGTTGCAACTGCAAAGAGTCCTAGCAGCCGCTAAGCGAGAGTCAGATGCCCATACACAGGATATGCTTAATAGAAGCTTAGCCAATTTCCATATCCTAACAACAACTGCTGCCGACCCAAGTCTAGAACAACTAGTAGCCCCACAACCTTTACCTTTAATTCCCACTCAGCCGATGGAGGTAAAAATGCATGATTTCAACCCTGAGGAGATACCCAGGATACCAGCCCCTAATCCCTTAGACCCAAATTATGACCCATGGTTTGATGATCTTAGGGATTATGTGCCACGCCACCATCTAAACGACGAAACCTTGCCAAACATAGCAACGTATCCAGGTCTGGACCCTCTAGATCCCTATTATGACAACGATGAATACATCAGGGAGATTTTAGAAAATCCATACCCTCAGGAGAATCCCATGCTACAGTACCCAGATCCAGTACCAGCACCTGCACCCCTAATGAGTGCAGAGAATTTGCAAGAACTCTGAACTTTCGGAGAAGAAATCTTAGAGAGTAGTGAGAGGATGAGGTATGTAGGAGAACAACTCGTCTGGAAATATGACGAGCGTCAGATGGATTTCGGGAGAAATCCATATCCATGAAGATGATAGTGGAGTTGGTAATAATAATAATATAATAAATATATAATATGTTTGTATGAAAAAAATAATCTATATATATAATAATAATAATAATATATTGTAGTATAGACCACTTTGTGGTTAGTGATGCATAATAGTGTTGTAATTTCCTGTTTTAGTGTGTATTTGACGCATACTATATAAAAAGAGTAAAGTTGCAATGTTCGGCGTTTTTGACCAATATGTGTATTATGTAGTTGTTACTTAAACTATTAATTATTCTGTGATATTAATAATTGGCAAATGTTTAAATTCAGATGGCCGACGAAGTGAATCAGGAAAATCTGAATAACGATAACCAGAGTAACAATAACCCGGGTAACGAAAATCCAAATAACAATAATGGAAACCAAGTGGATAACAGTGCCATTCAATGCATAGTAGCACAAGGAATAATAGATGCAATTCCATATATTCTTCAAACAGTTAGAGAAGCAGAAAATAAAAGTAAATATGATAGCAAGCGACCCTCTGAACCTGAAAACAACGTGAACAATGGACCCATACTTCAAATGCCCATTCCCAAAAGAAGGAGAACCGTGTCTTACGGTTGTTCTTACAAAGAATTCTGGTCTTGTAAACCAATGGAATTCTCGGGCAACGAAGGGGCCATTGCAACTCTACGTTGGATAGAAAAGACTGAGGCAGTCTTAAGAATAAGCAAGTGCGCAGAAGAAGATAAGATAATGTTTGCTTCCAATTTGTTTAAGAATTCAGCACTAGAATGGTGGAACACTATTCTCCAGACAAAAGGAAGTGATAGAACTTACAATATGGAATGGGAGGAGTTTAAAAACATGGTAGAAAGGAAATTTTGCCCTCCTAATGAAAAAGAACAGACAACAAACAAATTCTTAAACCTTAGAATGACTGGAGTAGATAGTAAGGGGTACACTAAGTTATTCTTTGAATATGCTAGAATAGTGCCAACCCTTGCTTCACCTGAACCAGTGTTAATCTCCCGTTACATCTGGGGATTAATCGGGGAGATAAGGCATGTAGTCAAGGCAGCTAGACCTTAAACCATAGAAGAAGTTATAGAACTAGCCAACACCTTGACAGATGAATTAGTCCGTACGCGAGAAGAGGATCAAAGAAGAAACCTAACCCAGAAGCTTACACAAGAATTTCATTCTGGAAATTCTAACCGTGGGAAAAATGTAGGCTCTACCTCTGCACCCTACTATAAAAATTGCAAAAGGAAGCATTCAGGAAGATGCTCCATATACTGTAACTTCTGCAAAATATCGGGACATAAGGAAGAAGATTGCAGGAAGAAAGCTAACAAAAGAATATGCTACAACTGCGGAGAACAAGGTCATATCAAGCCAAACTGTCCAAAGTTAGCTCCCGCTACGACTAACAAGAATACCAAAAATGCTAGAGCATTTGTTCTGACTGCAGAAGAAGCAAAGATGATCCCGGATGTGATCACTGGTATGTTTTTAGTTAATGATATTTTTGCTAAAGTATTATTTGACTCTGGTGCAAACCAAAGTTTTATTAATACTTCATTTTGCAAACTTCTCAATCAATCATTAACTAAACTTCCACAAAAATGTCTAGTAGAGATAGCAAATGGGGAAACCGTTAAAATTTTTGAAATCTTGCAGGAAGCAAGAATAGAAATTCTAAATCAGAAATTTATTGCAAACCTTTACCCCATGAATTTGGCAGGATTTGATGTCGTATTAGGAATGGATTGGTTAATAGTCAATAAAGCCAGTATTTTGTGTGATCAAAAGTCAATACATGTAAATTTACCAAAGGGTGAAAAGATCACAATTAAAGGATATAAAACCTCTAGATCCACTAAATTCATATCTGTGATGAAAACAGTAAGTTACATAAGAAAAGGGTCATTAGTGTATTTGATTTCTGTAATCACTAACACTAAAGGAAAAGAATTAAAGGATATTCCAGTAGTATCCCAGTTTTCAGATATATTTCCAGAAGAATTACCAGGGCAACCTCCAGACAGGGAAGTTGAATTCAGAATTCACCTAATACCAGGGTCAGCACCAATTGCCAAAGCACCTTACCGTTTGGCACCCGCAGAAATGCAAGAACTAAAGAAACAACTAGATGAATTGTTAGAGAAAGGATTCATACAGCCAAGTTCCTCACCCTGGGGAGCACCGATTTTGTTCGTTAAAAAGAAGGACGGATCAATGCGTATGTGCATTGATTACTGTGAATTAAACAAGGTCACAATTAAGAATCGATATCCATTACCAAGAATTGATGATCTATTTGATTAGTTACAAGGAGTACGATTTTTCTCAAAAATCGATTTAAGGTCAGGATATCATCAATTAAAGGTACAGGAAGAGGACATTCCTAAGACCGCTTTCAGAACAAGGTATGGCCATTATGAATTTACTGTCATGCCATTTGGTTTATCCAATGCCCCAGCTGCATTCATGGACATGATGAACCGAATATGCAAACCATATTTGGATAAATTCATAATTGTCTTTATAGATGATATTCTCATTTACTCTAAGAGTAAAGAGGAACATGCAAAGCATTTGCACGCACTTTTAAGTCTATTAAGAAAAGAAAAGCTTTATGCTAAGTTTTCAAAGTGCGAGTTTTGGTTAAAACAGGTACAATTTCTTGGACATCTAGTTGATCATGAAGGAATTCATGTAGATCCCACCAAAATCGAGTGATAACCAGGTGGAAAACCCCTGAGTCACCAACCGAGGTTAGAAGTTTCTTAGGATTGGCCGGTTATTATAGAAGATTTATTCGAGATTTTTCTAGAATAGCCATTCCCTTAACTAAGCTAACTTGTAAATCTGTTAAGTTTAAATGGGAACCAAAACAAGAAGAAGCCTTTAGAATCCTTAAGCAAAGATTAACCCATGCACCCATACTAGCGTTACCAGAAGGAACTGAAGATTTTGAAATCTATTGTGACGCTTCTAAGTTAGGTTATGGATGTGTATTGATGCAACGTCAAAAGATTATAGCTTACGCTTCTAGACAGCTTAAGAATCATGAAGAGAACTATTCAACCCATGATCTAGAGTTAGGAGCTATAGTTTTTGCCCTTAAGATTTGGAGACATTACCTATATGGTAGTAAGTTTACCATTTTCACAGACCATAAGAGTTTAAGGTATGTCTTCGGGCAAAAGGAGTTGAATATGAGACAATGACGCTGGATGGAATTACTTAGTGATTATGATTGTGATATCCAGTATCATGCAGGAAAGGTAAATGTAGTTGCTGATGCTTTAAGCCGAAAGTATCATGAAAAGCCAAAAAGGGTATGTTCACTTAAATTAAATCTGCAAGTAGATTTAAATGAACAGATTAGAATGGCACAAGAATCAGTAATCAAGGATGATACTGAGAAGTTAAAAGGAATGATTAAGGAATTAGAACAAGGAACAGATAGAATTTGGAGATTCCATAAGAAAAGGATGTGGATACCTAAATTAGGAAACCTACGCCACCGTATATTAGAAGAAGCTCATAGGTCTAAGTATACGATGCATCCTGAAAGTGATAAGATGTATCAGGATTTAGGAAAGAATTTTTGGTGGATAGGAATGAAAAAGGATATAACAGCATATGTTGCAAAATGTTTAACCTGTTCACAAGTCAAAGCTGAACATCAGAAACCTTCAGGTTTAGTGCAACAGTTAGAAATGCCAGCTTGGAAATGGGAATTAATAACAATGGACTTTGTTACTAAATTACCCAAAACAAGGAAAGGCAATGATACAATCTAGGTGATTGTAGATAGACTAACCAAGTCAGCTCATTTCCTTTCAATGAAGGAAACTTTCAGTATGGAACAATTAGCTAAATTGTATGTAAATGAAATAGTTTCTTTACATGGAATTCCTCTATCAATTATTTCTGACAGAGATAGTCGTTTTTCCTCTCATTTTTGGACAAATTTCCAAAAAGCAATGGGAACCAAGTTAAATCTAAGCACAACTTATCATCCTCAAACAGACGACAAAGCGAAAGGACAATTCAGACAATGGAGGACATGCTTAGAGCTTGTGTAATTGATTTCGGAGGTAATTGGGACGATCAGTTACCATTGATAGAATTTTCTTATAATAACAGTTATCACACAAGTATCAATGCTGCACCATTCGAAGCACTTTATGGATGAAAGTGCTGAACTCCAGTCTGTTGGGCAGAAATTGGGGAAAAGCAACTATCTGGGCCTGAGATAGTACAAGAAACAACAGACAAAATCATTCAAGTCAAGGAACGACTGAAAGCAGCACGTGATCGACAGAAGAGTTATGCTGATAACAGACGAAAACCATTGTAATTTCAAGTAGGAGATAAAGTGTTATTAAAAGTCACTCCTTGGAAAGGAGTGGTAAGATTCATAAAAAGGGGAAAGCTAAGCCCCAGGTATGTTGGACCTTTTAAGATTATTAGACGAATAGGACCTGTAGCCTATCAACTACAACTGCCAGAGGAAATGGCAGGGATACATGATGTATTTCATGTATCTAATCTCAAGAAATGCTTAGCTGATGAATCACTAATAGTACCTCTTAAGGATATAGAGGTAAATGAACAGTTAAAATTTATAGAAAGGCCTCTACAGATTGAGGACATGAAAGTCAAGAACCTCAAGCACAAGAGACTAGTTCTGGTCAAAGTGAAGTGGGACTCCAAAAGAGGACCAGAATACACATGGGGAGCTTGAATCAGAAATGCAAAGGAAATATCCACAATTATTCCAGTAGACCTCGAGGATGAGTTCTAAAACAAGGTGGGGAGGATATAACAACCCTCCTAAAATTTTTCTGATACCCTAATATATTTTAAAATACCCCTGTATGTCTTAAAATACACCCCGTATGTGAAAACCGAGCCCAAAATATAAAATATCATTAAAAATAATAAAAAAAACAAGAAAATTAAAGTTTACGCGGGGCGCGTAAGCCTTCTCTTGAGCTTACGCTGGCCGCGACAGCTTAAAGGTCAAGCGAACCCCTGTGATGACACGTGTCATAACGCATGTTGAACCTAGTTCGTGACCCGGATCAGGTACAGCCTAACCCCCCTAGTACGCGGGCCGCGTAGGCCTAAGCCTAATCTTACGCGGGCCGCGAGAAACCCGTTTTTCAGCCCTATATAAGGAGACCTCGGGATTTCATTTTCCGTCGCTCAATTCTCTTCTTTCTAAACGAATTCTCACATAATAGGCATAATATACGGGTATTATATCCCCCTAATTAGCGAGGTTCTGCTCCGTTGTAAGTATTATAACACCAGTTACGTATTAGATATGCTGCCCGCTTGATCCAGGGTTCCGTAACAACTGTCGTGGTTCTGCCCACCGTAGTTGTTGGAATACCGTCTCGGGGAGGGTATCATTAATATAAATAAAGGGTTATTATACTAACATATGTACATTTGTGGAAATTATAGATTAACACCAGGAAACCCTAGAAGAAGTCTAAAACAGCAATGTGAGTTTATCCGCTTTTTTGTAAACCTTTTTGTGAACTGTTTTACAAAACCTTAAATGCTTAACAATGTGATTAAGCAGTGATTGAGTCTTTGTAATTCTTCAATTACTGCCGGTATGTTGGGGTTTTGTATACAAAATGTGGAACACGTTACCATTGGACAACGAGTTAGCCAATGTGTAATATGACCCACCAGTCAGGATTGACAGTACTGAATGAGTAATTGTGTAGAAATTAACAATGTGGTCGCTCTCAATACTGTGTTAATTGGTAAAATGTTTCTTGATTAAACTGGGATTCACTCACCAGTATTTCCCACTGACAAATGTTTTTAAAACGCGTTTCAGGTAACACAATGTGACAGCCAATTAGTAAAAAGCCAGCTGGAGAGCACTGACGGCTTGGAAAAATGTGGCTATAAAAGTTACCAAAAAGACGATGTCTTAAATTCAATAAAATAGGGTTTATCCCTATAAACATGTTGTAATAAAGAAACTTGGGTTTTACCCATGTGATTATTAATATAAAATATGGTGGTTTTACTCTGATAAACATTTCCTAACTACGGTCCTGATGAAATTTCCGCTGCCAAATTAATAATTAATAACTGATACCACCACAAACGAATGTTCGCGGCCGCCTGTTCACGGGACAGAGGCGTGTGGTCGAAGCATGGTGGATACGCCACTGGTACTTCGTATATATAAGTGCTTTGCCATGCCAACCAATGTTCTGTGAAGAAAGTGCCATGCACGTTGAACGTTATTAGACCAAGTATACTATTGAATCTATTTTCGACGCACTACACTGCATCGCAAGGCGTAACAACCTCAATCGCAACTTAAAGCGTGTCATCGCTAGACTTTTCATAAGTCAACACGCTCGCAATCGCATTATCGCTGGAATCTACCTCGCAATCTCAATCGCTTATTATGTGTATCGTGCTATCGCTTATCGTGTGTACCACTATATCGCTTTGTGAATTGCTCTATCGCTCATCGTGTATCGCTTAACGACTATCGCTATCGCTATCGCTTACCGTTATCCGCGTTATCTTTGTGACTAATTATAACATATATATGAATGTGTGAATGAAAATGTGTAATCAAACTATCGCAATGCTTAAACGAACAAAATGGAACGTCGAAACACAATTCACCGGAGACCACCGATCGAATTACCGTTTGATCGGATGGCCGCCCGATCGGATTGTCGCCCGATCGGATTGCCATCCGATCCATGGCACTCCATCACCTTCTCTCCTCTTCACCTATAAATAACACTTGTCACATCACTTGAACAGTGATGTGACACCTCTTGTTCGACCAGCACCCTCCAGACCCTATTTCGCTCGATTTCTCGCGATTCTTGTAAGTTTTCAACTCAAATCTTGTACTTATATGATCTACACGCACTTCTTCATCATTTTAACCTTTGAATCTTAACTTTTAACCGTGAAATCAGCGGATTTGAGGTGTTCTAGGGTGATGTCATCATGGAGTTCTTATGAACTTCAGGATTTGGCTTCATTCCACCAAGAACAACCTAGATCTGAAGGATTTCCACATGAATAAACCATGATTTTGCATAGATCTAAACATTTTCAAGGATGAAAGGATTGAAAGATGGTTTTCTAACTTTCTTTCAACTCTTTTACACTCAATGCACTCAAACCGGTAGGACCGGAGCTCGTTCTTCTCTTCTACTCTTTCTTAGTGATGAGATAGTTCAAGATCCGGTTACTACCAAGGAGACAACCGATTTTGGGTTAAACAAGAACAACCGTCACGAACCAGCAAACTGATCGGATTTGGGTGATTCCTATTCGATCGAACGACTTGGGACTTGACGAGGTTTTGTTGTTTAATACGTTGTCAAACCGTCTCGAACAAACCGCAAACACTCAAAATAATCAAGTTCAAAACGATTGGATTCGTGGGATAGATTGCCGTCCGATCGGATTGCCATCCGATCGAACTGCAATCCGATCGGATTGCACTTGAGGATTTAACACTTAGCAATTTTCAAACATGTTCAACGTTCTGGCAGTTCTATCGGATTGCCATCCGATCGAACCACAATCCGATTGGATTGCACTTGAGCTTCTAAACTTCAACATTTTTAATTTTTTCAAAGAACAAGGGCTTCCAATGGATTGCTATCCGATCGAGTAACCATCCTGCTGTGAACTTGTTCTCACTAAGTGACTTGCCAATCGGAGCGCTATCTGATCGAACTGCCGTTCGATCGATCGGCCTGAAGGGTAGAGATACTTCTCTATTTTCAAAATGCTACAACAAAAACTTCAAAGCCATCATACACAAACATATCATCACCAAACGAATGTCAATCCAATTGAATGGCCATCCGATCGAATGACCATCCGAACGGATTGACATCTGATCGAGTGACCATCCGATCGGATTGGCATCCGATCGGATTACCATCCGACACTTGGTCACCTCTCACCATTTTAAGCACCGCTCTTCGCTTATGCTTTCGTTAACTCTTCAGGCTAATCACACTAGCGCTAATTTCAATCCATTACCATCGCTGTGAGTATACTCGAACCCCTTTTTATCGCCTTTTGGGTGTAACATACGTCTTATCAAATCAATCTAATCAAATGTTTAAACTATTTATCACTTGCGAATGATTGACTTACATATTTACATGTGATGCTAGTTACATATGTTCTAGGACTTTACTCGCGAAGTCCCGCCTTAACTAGTATAGTACTCTAGCACCCGACGGGGTCTAGTTAGGATGAATAGCAATCGCAATCGCAGCTCGAGTGACTTAGCTGGTAGTATCTATCTTGTATGTATGTTTGGTGTATCTCGTTTATTTATATGTAGTAATTCACAACACTTTTATCTATTTACGCTATTCCATCAAAACTTGTATACTCGCCAATACTTTTGTATTGACGTTGTTTTAACGTATGTTGCAGATTTAGTCGCAGTCTACATCAAATCAAGCTAGGAAGTCTAGAAACACACCTAAAATCTAGGTTGTCGGATTTGTATTGTTTGAGAGAACATGAAATTCGTGACAGCTTATGTGATTGTATTTATTTGTTAGTATGGGATAATGAACGCATTAAATATTGTCGCAAATTAGTTGTTATGGATTCTCTTGAGCAATCTGATTCGCCTAGTGCCACGCCCCGATGATTCCACCATTGGTTGGGGTGTGACACAAGTTATTGAGGCGCATTAAAATTCCAATCGTTAAGGTTCGATGGGAAGGTAAACGTGGCACTGAATTTACTTGGGAACTCAATAGTGACATGAAGACGAAGTATCCATATCTTTTCCCTACTTCTTCCTAAATTTCGGGACTAAATTTGTCACACCCCCAAAATCCACATGCGGAGTACTACCGCTTGGAGTGGTGACTGACCAGGATCCAGCCACCAATTATACTGAGCATTGGATAATAGTAAGAATGATCACCAACCATAATGGTTAGTAAACACCATAGTTTAAAGTTCAAACGTTTAGGTTCAAATAACAGTTAAGTAAGTAGCGGAAGCATAGGTAAAATAGTTTAAACAAAGTTCATAGTTCATATTAATTAGAACCCAACATGTGGGTTTAGGCGACCACTACACTTCCCAAGCTGCAAGCTCCTGAGTCACTGGGTACCTGCAAAGCATGCAGTAGGGTATCAACAAAGATTGTTGGCGAGTTCACGAGTTGTCCAGTTTTAATTTCCAAAAACTTGTTTCACCAGTTAATTTATCCGTTTATACATGCGATGGGGAGCTACCCCACAAGTAAGCGACTAAACTGTTTTTACAATACCGAATACTATTCATCCATACGTTTCCGTAGAGTGCCCCGTTTGTCAATGTTCTATCATCATTGACGGTTTCCAGAGTACATTAGTTCACGCCCGATCCCATACGCGGGCACGGTGTGAGGTTGGTGAGACCTAAATAGCGCTATCAACTAATAACCCGTTCGCCTGACCCCGGCGACTAATCGGTATTAAGAAGTGAGGACTTGAGTGATAGAGTTTTGTTTAGTGTTGCTTGTTGCATCCAGTATAAACAGTAATTAACTAAAAGTCCCGTTTAAGGGGAGAGAAGTAGGTTTGTATCCCTTACGAGGGGATAGCGTTGCTTAAGTTTCCGTTTCCCAACCACCGGGAACGCATGCTTTATTAGTTGTGAACTCACCTTGGGTTGCTCGGTAGACAGTTTACTTGGTCAAATACGTTGGTCACCACGTCCTAATATGGTTACCAGTATAGGTCAGGTTTGGGTATGGAGAAGTCACGTATATTCTACACGTATCTAACACATAGCATGCACGACATAAAATTAAAAGTAATCAGCACATGGCATATTTGAACAGATACAAGCCCAAAACATATAGGTCACCTATTCCAGTTTAAATAGTAACAAGCATGAACAGTTCATACATTTTGGCCCAATAACGGAAACAGGCAGCCCAATAGTAACACACAGTTTCGAGTCACAACCGGATGTTTTGACTTGTCATGGTCTGGTCTCGAGTCGCAACTGGAGGTTTCGACTTGTCATGGTTTAGTCTCGAGTCGCAACTGGAGGTTTCGACTTGTCACGGTTTAGTCTCGAGTCGCAACTGGAGGTTTCGACTTGTCATGGTTTAGTCTCGAGTCGCAACCGGGCGGTCTCGAGTCGCAACCGGGCGGTCTCGAGTCGCAACCGGGCGGTCTCGAAGAATCACGTTTTGGTTGCGAGTCGTAACCGGAGGTTTCGAGTCGCAACCTCGGATACGTGCACAAGAATCCTTCCAGAACCTGTTCCAACTGTACTAACCAATAGAATTGCAATTTCATGTAATCAGGTACTATCCAATAGAATTTCTTAAACATGTTTCTTTGTCTAACAATCATCCAAAATGGATCAAACAGTAAGTTTTTCAAATATTCAAGCACCTTCAACTCATGTTCTTGTTGTTCATCATATATACAAACTACCCATCATGCATAATCCTTCAAAACCGACCCGAAACATGTCATCCTAGATCTTATACTTGCAATTCTAAAAGCATTTTCAGCCAAACAATTACCATCATTTATTCTACACGATTCATTTTACACACATATTCATTTCATGGTCAAGAATCACATATACTAAATATCCAAAAACCATTTTTAATCAAGCAACCAATAGATCATCATGCACTTTACTTAAACAACAATCATAACATCAACTATACAAGAAAAGGCATATTCAACATGCATATAATTTATCAAGCAAACATATATAACATTTTCATCTCTACATTGCAAGGAACCACTAACCGGTTAGATTTCAAGGTGTGAGAATATGATGAATAAGCTTCCAAATAAGATCCTAAGCTTGAACCGAGAGTCCTTGTTATCACCGGTTTTGATCCGAGAGAGAGAGGAGAGTGGAGGTGAGCTTGATTTGCTAGGGTTTTAGTGATTTGGAGGAATGTAGGAGGGTGTGTGAATGGTGGGAGTGTCAAATGAGAGAAGGAGGGCTTGGGCATGGGTTTTATACTCGGTTTGGGTGGTGCACCCTACAATGGTTCCGAGTGGGCTCGAAGGGGGTATATGACCCAATCCGGCCCAACCGTTTCTGTTTACTCGAGACCGAGTGGTCTCGAGTCGGGTTCGGTTCACACACATATATATATATATATACCACACATAGCACATTAAGGTAAAACGCAACTTTTCATTTAATAACACACATATACGCATAACGAAATTACAAGGTGTTCACTCGGAAAAACCTAGAGTGTCACATTATCCCCAAGTTTTAAGAACTTTCGTCCCGAAAGTTAAGGCAGCCACTGTCAAGCTAATGTAAATACGAACGTTTCAACGGGATGTCACATCATCCCCTCGTTAGTTTGGAATTTCGTCCCGAAATTCAGTTGTAGCTTCAGTGCTGGGAGTTTCATTTGGGAACAGCTGGGGATACTTGCGCTTCATCTGGTCTTCCCGCTCCCAGGTGAACTCTGGGCCACGGCGCGAGTTCCAACGAACTCGTACGAGAGGTATCTGGCTATGTTTGAGGGTTTTGATTTCACGGTCCGTGATCTCAATCGGTTCCTCAGTAAAGTGTAGCCGTTCGTCAATAGTAAGTTCCTTGTAAGGAATGACGAGTGTTTCATCTGATAGACACTTCTTCAGATTAGACACGTGGAAGACATTGTGCACAGCACTCTGTTCTTCAGGCAGATTCAACCTGTAAGCGGCCGTACCGATCTTTTCGGTAACTTCAAAGGGTCCGACATATCTTGGATTAAGCTTGCCCCGTTTTCCAAAACGAACCACACCCTTCCAGGGTGAGACCTTAAGTAGAGCCCGTTCACCGACCTGGAACTCCTGCGGTTTCCTATCCTTGTCAGCGTAGTGCTTTTGACGGTTACGAGCTGCCGCCATGCGTTGCCTAATCTGGGCAATCTTTTCTGTGGTGTCGACTACATGTTCCGGGCCTGTGATTTGGCTGTCACCTACCTCCGCCCAGCAGAGAGGCGATCGACATTTACGACCGTACAATGCTTCAAAGGGTGCTGCCTGAATGCTGGTGTGGTAGCTGTTGTTGTAGGAGAATTCCACCAACGGTAGGTGCTTCTCCCAATTCTTGCCAAAATCGATCACGCATGCCCTAAGCATGTCTTCGAGGGTTTGGATGGTGCGTTCAGACTGCCCATCCGTTTGCGGGTGATAAGCGGTGCTCATGTCTAAACGTGAGCCAAAAGATTTGTGCATGGTTTGCCACAACTCAGAGGTAAAACGCGCGTCTCGATCGGAAATGATAGAGGTTGGTACTCCATGCTTCGACACCACTTCTTTTAGGTATACCTCTGCTAGGGTAGAGAACTTGTCTGTTTCTTTGATAGCCAGAAAGTGTGCAGACTTAGTTAAGCGATCCACTTTTACCCAAATGGTGTCATTTCCGCGTTGAGACCTGGGCAGGCCAGTAACAAAATCCATGGAAATCTGCTCCCATTTCCATTGCGGGATCTCTGGCTGTTGGAGTAGGCCTGATGGTTTCTGATACTCAGCCTTGACTCTTGCACAAGTTAAACATTTTCTGACATAGGTTGCTATGTGGGCTTTCATGCCAGGCCACCAATAGGTAGCCCTCAAGTCGTGGTACATCTTATCTGACCCTGGATGTACTGAGTAACGGGACTTATGAGCTTCATCCATCACAAGGTCACGTAAATTTCCATAAAGCGGAACCCATATGCGCCCGGCTACGTAGTAGGCGCCGTCTTCTTTTTGTTCCATTCGTTGTCTCGATCCTCGCAGGGACTCAGCCCTGATGTTCTCGGCTTTCAATGCTTCAACCTGAGCATTCCGAATTTGAGTAGGGAGGTTCGAGTGGATAGTGAGCTGTAAGGCACGAACACGCTTGGGTTTGGTCTCCTTTCTGCTGAGGGCATCGGCTACCACATTAGCCTTGCCTGGGTGATACTTGATTGCACACTCGTAGTCATTTAGGAGTTCGACCCATCGGCGTTGCCGCATATTCAACTCCTTTTGTCCCATTATGTGCTGGAGACTCTTGTGATCAGTGTAAATCGTGCACTTGGTGCCGTACAAGTAGTGTCTCCAAAGCTTGAGCGCGAAGACCACAGCTCCAAATTCTAAGTCATGCGTCGTGTAGTTCCGTTCGTGGATCTTGAGCTGTCGCGAAGCGTAAGCGATAACCTTCTCGCGTTGCATCAACACGCATCCAAGCCCTTGAATAGAAGCATCGCAGTAAACAACAAAATCGTCGGTACCTTCAGGTAAGGAAAGAATAGGAGCACTACAAAGATTTTTCTTTAGTTCCTGGAAGGCAGATTCCTGAGCATCGCTCCATTTGTAAGCAACACCCTTCTGAGTGAGTGTCGTAAGCGGTTGAGCGATCTTAGAGAATCCCTTGATAAATCTTCGATAGTATCCCGCCAATCCCAAGAACTGGCGAACTTCGGTCGGAGTCTTAGGTACAGGCCAATTCTTAATGGACTCAATCTTAGCGGGGTCAACATGAATCCCTTCCTTATTGACGATGTGCCCAAGGAAATGGACTTCTCTGAGCCAGAAATCACATTTCGAGAATTTGGCGTACAGTTGCTCCTTGCGAAGGAGTTCGAGAATAAGACGTAGGTGTTGTTCATGCTCCTCTTGGCTCTTCGAGTAGATTAGGATGTCGTCGATAAACACGATTACGAACTTATCGAGGTAGGGTTTGCATACTCGGTTCATGAGATCCATGAAGATCGCAGGGGCGTTGGTCATTCCGAAAGGCATAACAAGGAATTCGTAGTGACCGTAGCGGGTTCTGAAAGCAGTCTTAGAGATGTCCTCATCGCGGACTCTCAGCTGGTGATAACCCGATCGCAGATCGATCTTGGAATAATAGCTCGACCCTTGCAGCTGGTCGAACAGGTCGTCGATACGGGGAAGTGGATAACGATTCTTGATGGTAACCTTGTTAAGTTCGCGGTAGTCAATGCACATTCGGAATGAGCCATCTTTCTTTTTGACGAAGAGCACTGGGGCTCCCCAGGGTGATGAACTAGGACGGATAAAACCTTTGTCCAAGAGTTCTTGTAGTTGAGTAGAAAGCTCCTTGAGCTCCGCGGGGGCTAGGCGATAAGGTGCACGAGCTATAGGTGCTGCTCCGGGAGCTAGCTCGATTTGGAATTCGACCTGACGGTGAGGAGGGAGTCCAGGTAGTTCCTCCGGGAATACCTCAGGATAGTCGCGTACAACTGGAAAATCTTCAATCCTGTTTTCCATTTTCTGTGTGTCGGTAATGAGTGCTAAGATAGCGGTGTGCCCCTTTCGTAGGCACTTCTGGGCCTTTAAGAATGAGATGATGCCTGTGACTTCTCCGCTCTTGTCGCCTTGAACTACAAGAGGTTTGCCAGGGGGACGGGGAATACGAATTGCTTTCTCTTGGCAGAGGATTTCAACTCGATGTTTGGATAACCAATCCATACCAATGATGACGTCGAAGCTTCCAAGAATGATGGGGAAGAGATCGATACGGAAGGTCTGACCAGACAACTCTAATTTGCAGTTACGAATTATGTGTGAGGCCTCGAGGGTTCTACCATTAGCTATTTCAACGGTGTGCTTAGAGCTTAGCGGCGTACGAGTGAGCTTAAGTTTCTTACTAATACGTAGGGATACATAACTAGCATCTGCTCCGGAATCAAATATCATGGAAACATAACGATCATTAAGTAGGAACTTACCCGCTACAACGTTGGGGTCATTCCTGGCTTCCCCAGCTCCAATCACAAAAGCTTTTCCTCTAGCACCATTTCCCGCATTGTTGTTATTGTTCCCAGCACCCTGATTGTTGTTGTTTTGATTCAGTTCAGGGCAATCCTTTCGCATGTGCCCCGTTGCTCCACACTTAAAGCATCCACGGTTGTTTCCTTGTTGCTGCTGTTGCTGTGGTTGTTGCTGGTTCTGCCTAGCGGGGAACTGGCTTCGGCAGTCTTTGGCTTCATGCCCCATCTTGTTGCATCGCTGACATTGACCTTTTCCACATGGCCCACTGTGATGTCGGTTACATTTGTTACACTTAGGGTGGTTTCCTCGATAGCCACCCTGTTGCTGAGGGCCCTTGTTGCTTTCAGTCTTCCTTTGTTGAACTGGGGCCTGAGTGGGGCTAACATCCTTTCCCTGACTTCCATCCCACTTTCGCTTGTTATCGCCAGAAGTTCCAGCAGTAGCACCGATCCTCTTGGGCAGCTTGCCCTCTTCCACAGCCTGATTGGTGAGTTTGTGAGCAAGATGAACCACGGGCTGTATAGTATTGAGGTTGGCTGAGGTCACATGACTTCTGATTTCAGGGACCAAGCCTTTGATGTACAATTCAATCCTTCGGTACATAGGTTGGGACATGTTTGGGCAAAGTGCAGCATAGTCGTTGGACTGCTTAGTGTAGGTCTCAATCTCTGATCCGACCATCTTGAGCGCATAATACTCGTTCTCGAGTTTGTGGATGTCATCCCTGTGACAGTATTCCTCTTTGATCATGTCCTTGAAATCTTCCCATGCAGTAGCATTAGCAGTTTCCAGACCAAGCATCTGAATCTGTGCCTTCCACCATGAAAGCGCGTTTCCTTCAAGCGTACCAGTTGCGTACTTAACCCAGTTAGCAGGGGGACACTCCCAGACAGCAAAGACAGCTTCGGCCTTTTCAATCCAGTGCAGAAGGCCTATGGCACCCTCAGTGCCGTTGAAAGGGAGAGGCTTGCCATCCATGAAGGTTTTGAAAGTACAAACACGTGGCTGTGCAGGCGCAGGCTGACCTGTTGCGAGAAGTGAAGCGAATAGGTTTAGAGGTGAAAAGACGATGTGGGGGTAGGTTCTAAACATCCTATAGCAACGAGTTTACCTCCAGGGTGAGCTGCGAAAGCTGCAGCCACCGTGTTGAGCAAGTTAGCGAATTGAGCCTGAGTCATGTTAACGCTTCCTCTTCCGCGTCCACTCATTGTCTTCATAGCCAGAAAACACAGTATGAGTGTAATGTTGTAACGTAGCGAGAATGAGGTAGAAGAGAAACGTGTATCTATCTAATTAGGCACACTAGTATGTATAGTAGAGCAGTCAATATAAGATAAACAAGCAAGTAAACACAAGTCCGAGCTACGAGGTTTAGTATGCCGAGTCTTGCCCTTGGAGTGTAGTGTCGTCACGAGTCACGGGTTATAGTCTGGTTTTTCTCAAAAAGACTCTTCTTTTTAAAACCAAGTTCACTATAACCAATGGCTCTGATACCAATCTGTCACACCCCCAAAATCCACATGCGGAGTACTACCGCTTGGAGGCGTGACTGACCAGGATCCAGCCACCAATTATACTGAGCATTGGATAATAGTAAGAATGATCACCAACCATAATGGTTAGTAAACACCATAGTTTAAAGTTCAAACGTTTAGGTTCAAATAACAGTTAAGTAAGTAGCGGAAGCATAGGTAAAATAGTTTAAACAAAGTTCATAGTTCATATTAATTAGAACCCAACATGCGGGTTTAGGCGACCACTACACTTCCCAAGCTGCAAGCTCCTGAGTCACTGGGTACCTGCAAAGCATGCAGTAGGGTATCAACAAAGATTGTTGGCGAGTTCACGAGTTGTCCAGTTTTAATTTCCAAAAACTTATTTCACCAGTTAATTTATCCGTTTATACATGCGATGGGGAGCTACCCCACAAGTAAGCGACTAAACTGTTTTTACAATACCGAATACTATTCATCCGTACGTTTCCGTAGAGTGCCCCGTTTGTCAATGTTCTATCATCATTGACGGTTGCCAGAGTACATTAGTTCACGCCCGATCCCATACGCGGGCACGGTGTGAGGTTGGTGAGACCTAAATAGCGCTATCAACTAATAACCCGTTCGCCTGACCCCGGCGACTAATCGGTATTAAGAAGTGAGGACTTGAGTGATAGAGTTTTGTTTAGTGTTGCTTGTTGCATCCAGTATAAACAGTAATTAACTAAAAGTCCCGTTTAAGGGGAGAGAAGTAGGTTTGTATCCCTTACGAGGGGATAGCGTTGCTTAAGTTTCCGTTTCCCAACCACCGGGAACGCATGCTTTATTAGTTGTGAACTCACCTTGGGTTGCTCGGTAGACAGTTTACTTGGTCAAATACGTTGGTCACCACGTCCTAATATGGTTACCAGTATAGGTCAGGTTTGGGTATGGAGAAGTCACGTATATTCTACACGTATCTAACACATAGCATGCACGACATAAAATTAACAGTAATCAGCACATGGCATATTTGAACAGATACAAGCCCAAAACATATAGGTCACCTATTCCAGTTTAAATAGTAACAAGCATGAACAGTTCATACATTTTGGCCCAATAACGGAAACAGGCAGCCCAATAGTAACACACAGTTTCGAGTCGCAACCGGATGTTTTGACTTGTCATGGTCTAGTCTCGAGTCGCAATTGGAGGTTTCGACTTGTCATGGTTTAGTCTCGAGTCGCAACTGGAGGTTTCGACTTGTCATGGTTTAGTCTCGAGTCGCAACCGGGCGGTCTCGAGTCGCAACCGGGCGGTCTCGAGTCGCAACCGGGCGGTCTCGAAGAATCACGTTTTGGTTGCGAGTCGTAACCGGAGGTTTCGAGTCGCAACCTCGGATACGTGCACAAGAATCCTTCCAGAACCTGTTCCAACTGTACTAACCAATAGAATTGCAATTTCATGTAATCAGGTACTATCCAATAGAATTTCTTAAACATGTTTCTTTGTCTAACAATCATCCAAAATGGATCAAACAGTAAGTTTTTCAAATATTCAAGCACCTTCAACTCATGTTCTTGTTGTTCATCATATATACAAACTACCCATCATGCATAATCCTTCAAAACCGACCCGAAACATGTCATCCTAGATCTTATACTTGCAATTCTAAAAGCATTTTCAGCCAAACAATTACCATCATTTATTCTACACGATTCATTTTACACACATATTCATTTCATGGTCAAGAATCACATATACTAAATATCCAAAAACCATTTTTAATCAAGCAACCAATAGATCATCATGCACTTTACTTAAACAACAATCATAACATCAACTATACAAGAAAAGGCATATTCAACATGCATATAATTTATCAAGCAAACATATATAACATTTTCATCTCTACATTGCAAGGAACCACTAACCGGTTAGATTTCAAGGTGTGAGAATATGATGAATAAGCTTCCAAATAAGATCCTAAGCTTGAACCGAGAGTCCTTGTTATCACCGGTTTTGATCCGAGAGAGAGAGGAGAGTGGAGGTGAGCTTGATTTGCTGGGGTTTTAGTGATTTGGAGGAATGTAGGAGGGTGTGTGAATGGTGGGAGTGTCAAATGAGAGAAGGAGGGCTTGGGCATGGGTTTTATACTCGGTTTGGGTGGTGCACCCTACAATGGTTCCGAGTGGGCTCGAAGGGGGTATATGACCCAATCCGGCCCAACCGTTTCTGTTTACTCGAGACCGAGTGGTCTCGAGTCGGGTTCGGTTCACACATATATATATATATATATACCACACATAGCACATTAAGGTAAAACGCAACTTTTCATTTAATAACACACATATACGCATAACGAAATTACAAGGTGTTCACTCGGAAAAACCTAGAGTGTCACATTATCCCCAAGTTTTAAGAACTTTCGTCCCGAAAGTTAAGGCAGCCACTGTCAAGCTAATGTAAATACGAACGTTTCAACGGGATGTCACATCATCCCCTCGTTAGTTTGGAATTTCGTCCCGAAATTCAGTTGTAGCTTCAGTGCTGGGAGTTTCATTTGGGAACAGCTGGGGATACTTGCGTTTCATCTGGTCTTCCCGCTCCCAGGTGAACTCTGGGCCACGGCGCGAGTTCCAACGAACTCGTACGAGAGGTATCTGGCTATGTTTGAGGGATTTGATTTCACGGTCCGTGATCTCAATCGGTTCCTCAGTAAAGTGTAGCCGTTCTTCAATAGTAAGTTCCTTGTAAGGAATGACGAGTGTTTCATCTGATAGACACTTCTTCAGATTAGACACGTGGAAGACATTGTGCACAGCACTCAGTTCTTCAGGCAGATTCAACCTGTAAGCGGCCGTACCGATCTTTTCGGTAACTTCAAAGGGTCCGACATATCTTGGATTAAGCTTGCCCCGTTTTCCAAAACGAACCACACCCTTCCAGGGTGAGACCTTAAGTAGAGCCCGTTCACCGACCTGGAACTCCTGCGGTTTCCTATCCTTGTCAGCGTAGTGCTTTTGACGGTTACGAGCTGCCTCCATGCGTTGCCTAATCTGGGCAATCTTTTCTGTGGTGTCGACTACATGTTCCGGGCCTGTGATTTGGCTGTCACCTACCTCCGCCCAGCAGAGAGGCGATCGACATTTACGACCGTACAATGCTTCAAAGGGTGCTGCCTGAATGCTGGTGTGGTAGCTGTTGTTGTAGGAGAATTCCACCAACGGTAGGTGCTTCTCCCAATTCTTGCCAAAATCGATCACGCATGCCCTAAGCATGTCTTCGAGGGTTTGGATGGTGCGTTCAGACTGCCCATCCGTTTGCGGGTGATAAGCGGTGCTCATGTCTAAACGTGAGCCAAAAGATTTGTGCATGGTTTGCCACAACTCAGAGGTAAAACGCGCGTCTCGATCGGAAATGATAGAGGTTGGTACTCCATGCTTCGACACCACTTCTTTTAGGTATACCTCTGCTAGGGTAGAGAACTTGTCTGTTTCTTTGATAGCCAGAAAGTGTGCAGACTTAGTTAAGCGATCCACTATTACCCAAATGGTGTCATTTCCGCGTTGAGACCTGGGCAGGCCAGTAACAAAATCCATGGAAATCTGCTCCCATTTCCATTGCGGGATCTCTGGCTGTTGGAGTAGGCCTGATGGTTTCTGATACTCAGCCTTGACTCTTGCACAAGTTAAACATTTTCTGACATAGGTTGCTATGTGGGCTTTCATGCCAGGCCACCAATAGGTAGCCCTCAAGTCGTGGTACATCTTATCTGACCCTGGATGTACTGAGTAACGGGACTTATGAGCTTCATCCATCACAAGGTCACGTAAATTTCCATAAAGCGGAACCCATATGCGCCCGGCTACGTAGTAGGCGCCGTCTTCTTTTTGTTCCATTCGTTGTCTCGATCCTTGCAGGGACTCAGCCCTGATGTTCTCGGCTTTCAATGCTTCAACCTGAGCATTCCGAATTTGAGTAGGGAGGTTCGAGTGGATAGTGAGCTGTAAGGCACGAACACGCTTGGGTTTGGTCTCCTTTCTGCTGAGGGCATCGGCTACCACATTAGCCTTGCCTGGGTGATACTTGATTACACACTCGTAGTCATTTAGGAGTTCGACCCATCGGCGTTGCCGCATATTCAACTCCTTTTGTCCCATTATGTGCTGGAGACTCTTGTGATCAGTGTAAATCGTGCACTTGGTGCCGTACAAGTAGTGTCTCCAAAGCTTGAGCGCGAAGACCACAGCTCCAAATTCTAAGTCATGCGTCGTGTAGTTCCGTTCGTGGATCTTGAGCTGTCGCGAAGCGTAAGCGATAACCTTCTCGCGTTGCATCAACACGCATCCAAGCCCTTGAATAGAAGCATCGCAGTAAACAACAAAATCGTCGGTACCTTCAGGTAAGGAAAGAATAGGAGCACTACAAAGATTTTTCTTTAGTTCCTGGAAGGCAGATTCCTGAGCATCGCTCCATTTGTAAGCAACACCCTTCTGAGTGAGTGTCGTAAGCGGTTGAGCGATCTTAGAGAATCCCTTGATAAATCTTCGATAGTATCCCGCCAATCCCAAGAACTGGCGAACTTCGGTCGGAGTCTTAGGTACAGGCCAATTCTTAATGGACTCAATCTTAGCGGGGTCAACATGAATCCCTTCCTTATTGACGATGTGCCCAAGGAAATGGACTTCTCTGAGCCAGAAATCACATTTCGAGAATTTGGCGTACAGTTGCTCCTTGCGAAGGAGTTCGAGAATAAGACGTAGGTGTTGTTCATGCTCCTCTTGGCTCTTCGAGTAGATTAGGATGTCGTCGATAAACACGATTACGAACTTATCGAGGTAGGGTTTGCATACTCGGTTCATGAGATCCATGAAGATCGCAGGGGCGTTGGTCATTCCGAAAGGCATAACAAGGAATTCGTAGTGACCGTAGCGGGTTCTGAAAGCAGTCTTAGAGATGTCCTCATCGCGGACTCTCAGCTGGTGATAACCCGATCGCAGATCGATCTTGGAATAATAGCTCGACCCTTGCAGCTGGTCGAACAGGTCGTCGATACGGGGAAGTGGATAACGATTCTTGATGGTAACCTTGTTAAGTTCGCGGTAGTCAATGCACATTCGGAATGAGCCATCTTTCTTTTTGACGAAGAGCACTGGGGCTCCCCAGGGTGATGAACTAGGACGGATAAAACCTTTGTCCAAGAGTTCTTGTAGTTGAGTAGAAAGCTCCTTGAGCTCCGCGGGGGCTAGGCGATAAGGTGCACGAGCTATAGGTGCTGCTCCGGGAGCTAGCTCGATTTGGAATTCGACCTGACGGTGAGGAGGGAGTCCAGGTAGTTCCTCCGGGAATACCTCAGGATAGTCGCGTACAACTGGAAAATCTTCAATCCTGTTTTCCATTTTCTGTGTGTCGGTAATGAGTGCTAAGATAGCGGTGTGCCCCTTTCGTAGGCACTTCTGGGCCTTTAAGAATGAGATGATGCCTGTGACTTCTCCGCTCTTGTCGCCTTGAACTACAAGAGGTTTGCCAGGGGGACGGGGAATACGAATTGCTTTCTCTTGGCAGAGGATTTCAACTCGATGTTTGGATAACCAATCCATACCAATGATGACGTCGAAGCTTCCAAGAATGATGGGGAAGAGATCGATACGGAAGGTCTGACCAGACAACTCTAATTTGCAGTTACGAATTATGTGTGAGGCCTCGAGGGTTCTACCATTAGCTATTTCAACGGTGTGCTTAGAGCTTAGCGGCGTACGAGTGAGCTTAAGTTTCTTACTAATACGTAGGGATACATAACTAGCATCTGCTCCGGAATCAAATATCATGGAAACATAACGATCATTAAGTAGGAACTTACCCGCTACAACGTTGGGGTCATTCCTGGCTTCCCCAGCTCCAATCACAAAAGCTTTTCCTCTAGCACCATTTCCCGCATTGTTGTTATTGTTCCCAGCACCCTGATTGTTGTTGTTTTGATTCAGTTCAGGGCAATCCTTTCGCATGTGCCCCGTTGCTCCACACTTAAAGCATCCACGGTTGTTTCCTTGTTGCTGCTGTTGCTGTGGTTGTTGCTGGTTCTGCCTAGCGGGGAACTGGCTTCGGCAGTCTTTGGCTTCATGCCCCATCTTGTTGCATCGCTGACATTGACCTTTTCCACATGGCCCACTGTGATGTCGGTTACATTTGTTACACTTAGGGTGGTTTCCTCGATAGCCACCCTGTTGCTGAGGGCCCTTGTTGCTTTCAGTCTTCCTTTGTTGAACTGGGGCCTGAGTGGGGCTAACATCCTTTCCCTGACTTCCATCCCACTTTCGCTTGTTATCGCCAGAAGTTCCAGCAGTAGCACCGATCCTCTTGGGCAGCTTGCCCTCTTCCACAGCCTGATTGGTGAGTTTGTGAGCAAGACGAACCACGGGCTGTATAGTATTGAGGTTGGCTGAGGTCACATGACTTCTGATTTCAGGGACCAAGCCTTTGATGTACAATTCAATCCTTCGGTACATAGGTTGGGACATGTTTGGGCAAAGTGCAGCATAGTCGTTGGACTGCTTAGTGTAGGTCTCAATCTCTGATCCGACCATCTTGAGCGCATAATACTCGTTCTCGAGTTTGTGGATGTCATCCCTGTGACAGTATTCCTCTTTGATCATGTCCTTGAAATCTTCCCATGCAGTAGCATTAGCAGTTTCCAGACCAAGCATCTGAATCTGTGCCTTCCACCATGAAAGCGCGTTTCCTTCAAGCGTACCAGTTGCGTACTTAACCCAGTTAGCAGGGGGACACTCCCAGACAGCAAAGACAGCTTCGGCCTTTTCAATCCAGTGCAGAAGGCCTATGGCACCCTCAGTGCCGTTGAAAGGGAGAGGCTTGCCATCCATGAAGGTTTTGAAAGTACAAACACGTGGCTGTGCAGGCGCAGGCTGACCTGTTGCGAGAAGTGAAGCGAATAGGTTTAGAGGTGAAAAGACGATGTGGGGGTAGGTTCTAAACATCCTATAGCAACGAGTTTACCTCCAGGGTGAGCTGCGAAAGCTGCAGCCACCGTGTTGAGCAAGTTAGCGAATTGAGCCTGAGTCATGTTAACGCTTCCTCTTCCGCGTCCACTCATTGTCTTCATAGCCAGAAAACACAGTATGAGTGTAATGTTGTAACGTAGCGAGAATGAGGTAGAAGAGAAACGTGTATCTATCTAATTAGGCACACTAGTATGTATAGTAGAGCAGTCAATATAAGATAAACAAGCAAGTAAACACAAGTCCGAGCTACGAGGTTTAGTATGCCGAGTCTTGCCCTTGGAGTGTAGTGTCGTCACGAGTCACGGGTTATAGTCTGGTTTTTCTCAAAAAGACTCTTCTTTTTAAAACCAAGTTCACTATAACCAATGGCTCTGATACCAATCTGTCACACCCCCAAAATCCACATGCGGAGTACTACCGCTTGGAGGCGTGACTGACCAGGATCCAGCCACCAATTATACTGAGCATTGGATAATAGTAAGAATGATCACCAACCATAATGGTTAGTAAACACCATAGTTTAAAGTTCAAACGTTTAGGTTCAAATAACAGTTAAGTAAGTAGCGGAAGCATAGGTAAAATAGTTTAAACAAAGTTCATAGTTCATATTAATTAGAACCCAACATGCGGGTTTAGGCGACCACTACACTTCCCAAGCTGCAAGCTCCTGAGTCACTGGGTACCTGCAAAGCATGCAGTAGGGTATCAACAAAGATTGTTGGCGAGTTCACGAGTTGTCCAGTTTTAATTTCCAAAAACTTATTTCACCAGTTAATTTATCCGTTTATACATGCGATGGGGAGCTACCCCACAAGTAAGCGACTAAACTGTTTTTACAATACCGAATACTATTCATCCGTACGTTTCGGTAGAGTGCCCCGTTTGTCAATGTTCTATCATCATTGACGGTTGCCAGAGTACATTAGTTCACGCCCGATCCCATACGCGGGCACGGTGTGAGGTTGGTGAGACCTAAATAGCGCTATCAACTAATAACCCGTTCGCCTGACCCCGGCGACTAATCGGTATTAAGAAGTGAGGACTTGAGTGATAGAGTTTTGTTTAGTGTTGCTTGTTGCATCCAGTATAAACAGTAATTAACTAAAAGTCCCGTTTAAGGGGAGAGAAGTAGGTTTGTATCCCTTACGAGGGGATAGCGTTGCTTAAGTTTCCGTTTCCCAACCACCGGGAACGCATGCTTTATTAGTTGTGAACTCACCTTGGGTTGCTCGGTAGACAGTTTACTTGGTCAAATACGTTGGTCACCACGTCCTAATATGGTTACCAGTATAGGTCAGGTTTGGGTATGGAGAAGTCACGTATATTCTACACGTATCTAACACATAGCATGCACGACATAAAATTAACAGTAATCAGCACATGGCATATTTGAACAGATACAAGCCCAAAACATATAGGTCACCTATTCCAGTTTAAATAGTAACAAGCATGAACAGTTCATACATTTTGGCCCAATAACGGAAACAGGCAGCCCAATAGTAACACACAGTTTCGAGTCGCAACCGGATGTTTTGACTTGTCATGGTCTAGTCTCGAGTCGCAATTGGAGGTTTTGACTTGTCATGGTTTAGTCTCGAGTCGCAACTGGAGGTTTCGACTTGTCACGGTTTAGTCTCGAGTCGCAACTGGAGGTTTCGACTTGTCATGGTTTAGTCTCGAGTCGCAACCGGGCGGTCTCGAGTCGCAACCGGGCGGTCTCGAGTCGCAACCGGGCGGTCTCGAAGAATCACGTTTTGGTTGCGAGTCGTAACCGGAGGTTTCGAGTCGCAACCTCGGATACGTGCACAAGAATCCTTCCAGAACCTGTTCCAACTGTACTAACCAATAGAATTGCAATTTCATGTAATCAGGTACTATCCAATAGAATTTCTTAAACATGTTTCTTTGTCTAACAATCATCCAAAATGGATCAAACAGTAAGTTTTTCAAATATTCAAGCACCTTCAACTCATGTTCTTGTTGTTCATCATATATACAAACTACCCATCATGCATAATCCTTCAAAACCGACCCGAAACATGTCATCCTAGATCTTATACTTGCAATTCTAAAAGCATTTTCAGCCAAACAATTACCATCATTTATTCTACACGATTCATTTTACACACATATTCATTTCATGGTCAAGAATCACATATACTAAATATCCAAAAACCATTTTTAATCAAGCAACCAATAGATCATCATGCACTTTACTTAAACAACAATCATAACATCAACTATACAAGAAAAGGCATATTCAACATGCATATAATTTATCAAGCAAACATATATAACATTTTCATCTCTACATTGCAAGGAACCACTAACCGGTTAGATTTCAAGGTGTGAGAATATGATGAATAAGCTTCCAAATAAGATCCTAAGCTTGAACCGAGAGTCCTTGTTATCACCGGTTTTGATCCGAGAGAGAGAGGAGAGTGGAGGTGAGCTTGATTTGCTAGGGTTTTAGTGATTTGGAGGAATGTAGGAGGGTGTGTGAATGGTGGGAGTGTCAAATGAGAGAAGGAGGGCTTGGGCATGGGTTTTATACTCGGTTTGGGTGGTGCACCCTACAATGGTTCCGAGTGGGCTCGAAGGGGGTATATGACCCAATCCGGCCCAACCGTTTCTGTTTACTCGAGACCGAGTGGTCTCGAGTCGGGTTCGGTTCACACATATATATATATATATATATATATATATATATATATACCACACATAGCACATTAAGGTAAAACGCAACTTTTCATTTAATAACACACATATACGCATAACGAAATTACAAGGTGTTCACTCGGAAAAACCTAGAGTGTCACAAAATTCCCTAAAGGAGGGGAGACTGTAACGCCCTGCTTCTTCGTACTTTCCATATTTAGAAGGTCTTGCTTGTATTTCTATTTTTGGAAGTCTTGTGTTCTTGTAATCGTTTTCTCTTTGTAATCATTGTAAAATCCGAGACTTGGATCATAATGAAATTCGTACCTTTCTTTGCATTCATGTTACACACATTTCATGCTTGTTCGTACATTTAAATTTATCAAACATGCGACACTTTAATCATAATATGTGCAAAATACGTCAAACTTGTAAACATGTGCCTTATATGCTAAATTTGCGCAAATTCGATGCCTATTCTCGACATTCATACTTGTTTATACTCGTTTTATATTAGCTTCATGATACAATTACATTACAAACCTTTAAATATGTTTCTCATACTTAAAACACATTGAAAACAACTTAAAACATCAATATACCAAAGTCTAGGGGTCAAAAGTGGTAAAAATCCAACTTTTTTCTCGGCTGCATGGCGTCACCACCCACGACGGATGGAGGAGAATTCCTCCATGGGCCGCCACAGCCTCTAATCCGCAGAATTGAGTTCAGCTTGTTTCCTTGGCGGGATTTCTTGGTTTAACTTGAGTTTAAACTCATTTTTAGCATTAAATACCCAACTACAAACCACCATAACCCTTCCCTATAAATACCAAGTCATTCCCAAGCTCATTTCACTTTACAAACTCATCCAAATCACTCTCAAATCACCAAAAACGCAGCTGCAAACACAAGTTCGGACATAAGCATACTTCTTCACTAAAGTGAGCATAACTCACTCGTTTCTTGTCCGTTTTAGATCATTCTTTCTCCTATGTGCTTGGATTGACCTTAGCTTTGATTCCATGGGTTTTTCACAGTAAATAAGTCCCTAGAACGTCGCCAAAAGGCTCCAAAGTTCACTGTTCATTTCTGATTTCATCTAATCTTTACTAAACTTGTTCAACTTGAGTCTAACTCATCTCAAACCTATGTCCTTATGCTTATAACCACTTCTATGGTTAGTTAGGCTTAAAAACAAGGTTGAGACATTCAAAATCAGAGGTTAAACCTCATATACATTCTGTTTTGTTTAGGGTTTTTAACCCACAAGTAATGTTTAAGTCCAAGACTTAATGTAGGTGTGATTAAGGACTAACTTGGGTTGTCCTACATAAAATCCCCACATTGCTTGATGATTTCTTATAGAGTAGTTGTTTATATTCTTGTATTACTTGAAGTTCATGACCCTCCTTGTATGTTTTTACATCAAGTGTAGTGGTGAACACTTAGAGGTACCTAAATGGAAGACTTCTCTTCCTACCTCCTACATGATTTCCATGAAACTTAGAGGTACCTAAATGAAGATTTAATCTTCTACCTCATGCTGGACTATTGGACATAATAATACACATAATACTTATATATATATATATATACTATTCAACATTCGAACCCTTGATGATGAACTTGTGTTCATTCGTCAAAGTGCTAGAATAACATCATCTAAGACATAAGACTTGTTATGATTCTAATGAGTATACTACTCATGAAAACATTATAACCCTTGGGGTTTCATAGTGTCAATACAAGTACTTTATGTTAAAAGATGATTACTTTCGTATACATATGTTCTTATGTTTCAAACTCTAATCTTTAATCTACCGTTACTCTCCGTTACTCATACACTTTGTTTCTTCGCGTAGAAGGACTTGGTGTTCCAACCTCCGACAACAACTCACTCGCAGATTCACAAGTAGAAGACTTGCAAAACCATGAGTATACTCGTAAACCCCCTTTTTTTATGTTTACCACTTTTGGGGTGTAACATGTTAAATTATTAAATCACACTTAAACTTTAATCTTTACTTGCACGAAAACAATCCAAATACATGAATGCTATGTTTGTTATACTTGATGCTTATACTTGGGTGATTCTTATGTGATATAATAGTCATTAGCTTATTACTAGCCTCCATTTGACATGTATAGCGCTACAGGAGTAACGCACCACCCGTGAACGAGAGGTCATGTTGTATTATATCATTTTGCGTAAACAGGGGGTTGACTAGAAATATTGCATGCCTTGTATGATGCTCTTGTATAAACTAAGTTGCCATGTGGATTCGTTTTTAAACTTTTTAAACTTATACTTATACTTATTCTTAAACTTGTATACTCGCCTTTGGTTTTGCATTGAATTGTATTTTAAACAACAGGTTGAGGATTGATGATGCTATGAAACGGATTAGCAATGATGCCTAGATACTCACTTAGACGTTTAGGTTAAAGTGTTGTATCAATTTTGTTATGTTATGCTATGAACAATGTTGTTATTTGAATTTCCTTGTAATGTTTTGATAATTTGATTATGAAATGAAATCGGTTGAATTAAATATTGTCACAAATAGTGTTATAAAGTCTCTTACAATCTCGAACTAGTCCCACTCCGATGATTCCGCAATTGGTTGGGGTGTGACAATTTATTTATGTATATTTTAATTTATTAACTTTCCACATTTTAGGTTTTTTCCAAGTTATATAATATTTAAACATCTTATACAATATTTAAATACTCTATAATATTTATTTTTATATTATAATGTGGGTGGATTTTCCACCAACTTCCCCCAAAGTTTAAGCAAAATGCACTTTTAGTTCCTTGTCTTATTTCACTCACCAAACAACCCCCTCAAAAGTAGGGCTGTTTATGAGCTGATTCGAACTGAACGGACCTTTGTTCGTGCTTGGCTCGTTTACAACCGAGCGAAATCCAAACGAGCATATTCGAGCGTGTAATTTTTCGAGCGAGAAGTGAGCGACGAGTAAATTGGACAGCCATAGATTTAGCATGTTTCCTTCGATGTCTCCGCTATCGGGTCACGACTAAGGTCCAACTGTCCGAGTATGACACTAAGATTGAGGTTGGATTCTCCGAGGACGATACTCTCGTTGAGGGAGGTGAGACGATGAATATACAACAAAGAACAAATGTCGCATTGCGGCGTATGGTGAGAGCGAGAGACGATTGATTACTGATGATTGATGATTGATGAGAGAAAGATGTCAAATATTGTCGCTTCACGACTTAGAGTTTTAGTTTTAAATTTGGTGTTAAATTTTTTATTGGTTTGATTAGTCTAGTATAGATAAAAATATAATTGTATATTTTAGTATAGTGGTCCAAATCTAATAGAGTGATATGAGTAAAATATGAATATACATGTAATATGTGTGTGCATATATAATTATTTATGTAATAAATTAATAAAAATTAATTCGAACTGAACCGAGCTGAGCGGACCTTTGCTCATGCTTGGCTCGTTTGCAAACCGGACCAAACCGAGCGAGCTAATTTTGAGCGTTTTCCAAGTTATCGGCGAGTTATCGATGAGCGACAAACAATTTGAACAGCCCTACTCAAAAGTACGTTACATTTACAAACACAATCACTTCTTTTTCTACCTACCATACAACTCCTCAACTTTTGAAAATTGTAGTTTTAAACCTTTACATTATTACTTTATTTTACAACCAACTCGACTTTTGAAAATTGCATTTTTTTTATCTAACCCAACTAATCCCTACAAATTTTAACTAAGTTTTTTTCGCTGATTTTTTTAAACTAATTTGCCGTTGTGTTTAAGAACTTTGTAAAAATATTATTTTAACCCACTCGAGTTTTTAAAGTTCCGAGTTTATCCCTTTCATTCCTTTACCTAAAAAACTATTTTTACATTTACGCAAATGGCACCTCCTTTTTTCATCCACCATATAAACTATTACCCATTACCCAATACTTTAATTTGCAACATTTTTAGACATAGAGGTGTTGTACCTCATGCTTTGGAGTTTTTCAAATAAAAATTTTAATTCTTTACTTTTAACCCAAACTATTCGATTATTTTACTTTTAACCCAAAACTATTCAATTTTTTTACTTTTAACCCCAAAATTTTTCATATTTACTTTTAACCCAAAACTATTTGATTTTTTTTTTACTTTTAACCACAAAACTTTTCATTTTTTTCAAATTAAACTCACAACTTTTTTACTTTCAACTTTGTTCCTCTATACTTTTTATTTTTCTTAAAATTTTCGTTTTACATTCCGTTCTAAATTTTGTGAGTTAACACGGCGTAATCTGGTTTGATGTTTGCAATATTCCCGCATCGCAACGCGTGTGAGTCTAATTACTACTTAAGTACTAAATTAGTAATTAAGAAAACAAGGGTGAATGATGTGGAAATATAACTAATGTTTGTAGGATGGAGTGAATTGCTTGGGAAAAGTTTCTTAGATATTTTTAAGTATTGCTAACAAGGTCATACTTATACTTATATGTACTTCACGGATTGAATAAATGTAATATCATATCTAACTTATAATAAAAAAAAACTCTAAATAATGTCACATGACATTCTTTCCTTCAACCTCATAAATTTTATTTATATTTGTTTAATAAATTTCTTTTAATATTAATATTAATTAATAACCAATATATATATAGATATCACTTATTTTTATCTTTATCTTTATCTAAAATTTATAAATAACTTTAATTTTGCAATTTAGACCCTTTGTTTTTTTACTTTTAACCAAAAAAATTTCATCTTTTGCAATTTAATCCAACTTTTTCTTATTTTCAATTTTGGTCGACCATACTTTTCATCTTTCCCAAGTTTTTCGTTTCGTTCTAAATTTTGTGAGTTAACGCACCGCAACGTGCGTGTGGGGTTCAACATTTTTTTGTATATTTTTTCCCGTTTGACTGGCATGTCGCGTCACATCTATTTTTCTGCGTTTGACAAGTCCGTCCAACATGCAGGTCCTGGATGGACTTAGTTATTTTTTCTATGTTTTACGTTTCAGATTAATTTCTCAGCAACGAACGTGCGTGATTCAAAGATTTTACGTCTGCTTTTCGCTCGGCGTTATTTTTTCCCCGTTTTTATTTATTTTGTTTTTATGAGCTTTTCCGGTGTTGGTGGTCGCTGACAATGGTATAGTATTGCTACTACTTAACATGATTTTATGACAACCGCTGCAATGCAGGGGCTTAATACTAGTACTTAATAGTAAACAAATATGTCTTTGGAAAAAAAATATATTGCATGGGTTGAATAAAACCATGTATTGTATGAGTTGAATAAAATATTTGAAAAAATGTGTATTGCATGTGTTGAGTAAAATATTTGTAATGGATTTATAATACACAAAAAAAAATTAATTGTATTAAAGGCTTTAAAATATTATAACGATTCCCATTCTCACATATCATACATTTGAAATAAATTAAAAAATAATTTTTTACCGTTGTTATTTACGTAATTTAAATGATCCAACCTCATGAGTATTCATTAGGATAACCTATACTAAACACGTTTTTGGTGGCTTTGAGTTTCTATACTACATATGGGATTATGCTATAACAACTTATGATGCAGATCATCTAACACAAAGTCGGATGTTGATAGAGCAAAGACACATAAAGAAAAACAGAAGAAGAAGAAGAAGAAAACGACTCCATGGATGAAGAACAACACAACGTAGGTTGTGTTGTAGTCTTGTAGAAATCTGTATAAGTTTTGCACTATATCTTCCCATAATCCTACATGCAACAAGTTTACATGAATGATTTCTATCTTAAACATATGTATATGTTATTTAGCATCATATATCCTGTTTTATTAACCCATTACAAGTATCAACATCACAATATAACTGGATATATATTTCTAACTGTACTAAATCCAAAGTTATTAGTAGATGTGAACTAGATTACTCATGATCAAAGTAAACAATTAACAAGCATATATTACACAAAAGATGAAATAATTCAAGAATTAAGGAGTTCCTTTCATCTTCAAGAAAGATCGAGTACATATAGAATGAACACAAACTAAACGCCATGTAGTTCCTTTCTCCGGACACGTCTCTCTTATTCTTTAAGAGTCTCCATTCCATCCTATATAATTCGGTAACTCAACCCAACTATACGAGAGGCGTTGGAGCGCGAAGTTAATGAAACTTAGTCATACCGGTTCGAGTGCGACTTAGCTTATTAGATGAAACAAAGACCCATAAAGAACAAGAGAGGAAGAATCCGATATGCATCGGTAGCTAGCTTCTCGTCCATCAAACATCGAAGACTTTTTTTGTTATCTGATATTTATAGTTGAACTCTGTTGAGGTGTTTAAAATTTAAACAACTTCCCAAACTTTGAGTTTGACAAGGCTAACTGTATTTCAGCTTTTAAATAAGATAAAAGCTATAACAAAATGTATTTTTTTAATCATATTGCTCATTTATACAAGATAAAAGCTATAATAAAATGTATTTTTTTTATCATAGAGTAATGTTCATAATTTGTTATTTTTTTTAAACTAGTTAGTTACCCGCCCGCGCGTTGCGGCAGGGATCCAACACTTGCAAAACGCGTAGTGGCAGCGGCAAGCAAATACTGAATATTAAAATGTAGATAAAAATGACGCACTGACAATATAATTCTCCTTTGCCATGTGGCGGGAATTCAATCTATAACGATTTGTTTCGTTATGGTATCGGTACAAAAGTGGCATTCAAAGAGAAAATTCTAAAAAGAAAGAGTCGTGATATATCTAAAATGGTATAGACACGTGTTTTACATTAATCAAAAACTATAAAACGGATATCAATAACATATCCAATAGCTTCGATACCTTTAGGGATGTTGTTCGCTCAAAATTGTTATTGTACCAATACTGTAATATCCGAACAGATTAAACACTTGTTAATAACAATGTTATTATTTAATTTTTCTTATGACACATTGTTGGTTTTTTAGTTTATAAAAATTCAGAACGGTCATTCTATGACAGTTTATATAATAACCAAGAGTTTTTTTATAACTATCTTTTAAGGTTAAAAGAATCATGAACTTTTTTGTTTGAGTTTTTTTATAACGATCTTTTAGGTTAAAAGAACCATGGACTTTTTTGTTTAAAAGTTTTCTTATATATTGTTAAACAAATTTCAATTTTAATTTGTATTTATATGATTATAATGAAAATGATTTTGCAATGTAATTTTCTCAAGCAACGGATTTAATATATTTTCTCTCTTTTGCTGGAAATAATACCAGTAGAGCACGTTAATTTGGAAAACCAAACCATGTGCTGTTAAAAAAAATTCAAAACCATTTTAGAAAACAGCAAAATTCTAAAGTTAGAGACAGACACAACTAAGAGAGAATCCCATCTCATTTGCAGGCATACGGAGGGCTACCGGCTCAATGGTGATGGCAGCAAAGCACCTCCACGGTACTAATAGCCTTCACCCATATCTACGTCTTTCTTAGAAAGAGAGGCTCTTTTGTTCCCGGTCATATCACCGGTACTATTGCTAAACCGGTTGAAGGAGAGAGAAAGATCGTTCATTCCTCTGCTTTTTTTGCCAATTCTTTTGTTCTTTCTCTCTATCACTCTCCGACAACCAAATTCTTTTGTTCTTTCTCTCTATCACTCTCCGACAACCAAATTCTTTTGTTTCACCTTATCCGAACGTTTTTCACTTTCATCGGAAGAGCTTTCTGATGTTGGTTTAGGCCCCACGCAACACTCACACTCAACACCCAAACTCTCACGTATATGTATGTAATATGTATGTGTATTGAGAAGAAATATGAAAGCAGCTTATTCTTCATTCAATTAACATAAATGGCTACAAATAGCCTTACACAAACTCCTACGTGGAACATGGAAGCCACAAAAAACTCAACTACCTAAGAAATGATACACCCACTCTTTTATCCATGTGCACCTTCTACAACGTACATATCAAAAGAATATTCGGTCAAAGTATACCAAGTCTACCTAGTACCTTAATCAAATAAAATACTAATAAAAACAAATAATAAAACTAAACTAAAAATACCAACTAAAATAATAAATCAAGATTAAAAACCAACATTCACCCCCTTAATCTTTATCTATAACGGTCTTGCTATACGAACCACGTAGGCACGTCTTCCCCTTTCTCTTCTAGTGTGAACCCTTTTCGGTCTTCGGCTCACGGCTCGGTGTAATGTGAACACTTTCGGTCTTTGTTCACAATCGGTCTTTCTTTCGATCATTTGGTCTTAGCTTTCTTTCCATAAAAGCTTCTTTCGGTCTACGATCTTTCTCCGTCTATCTTGGTGTGAACCTTCGGTCATGGTCACACTTACGATCTAGGTCATGCCATTCGGTCTTTTGCGGCTTGTCGGTCTATAGTGGTCTTCTTTGTTTCCCACCGGAACTCTCTTTCCAGCAGCGGTCACGGTCACGGTCTTCTATGTCTCCCGTCGGAACAAGCTTTCCAACGGCGGTCTTCTTATCACCGGTTCCTCTTCCGGCGACGACGGTCTTTCTCCTTTTTTTCTTGCGATTTCTCACATGAAATCGTCTACTTTCTCTGCAGTTAGAGGGCTGCTCCCATTTCTTTCTTAGGTTTAAAAACCCATTTTCTTGCTTCCGGTGACAATCGTGTTACTTTCTTTCGGTCTCTCGTTACTGCTACGGTCTTCTTTCTAGTTGCGATGATTCTTTCTTTCTACTGAAATCAAACAACTACGTAACTTACTTGCGTACAGATCCTTGGAAATAACACTTGCTGCGATAAAAACAAGCTTTCTTCTTCCGATCACATAATCATCTCATCTTTCACCACTTTATGCTCCAGCTCTACAGCCAAAGGCTGCACTCCGTTTCTCGCCACCGACTCTCAAAACGGCCCTCGTTTTCACCCGCTCTGATACCAAATGTTGGTTTAGGCCCCACTCAACACTCACACTCAACACCCAAACTCTCACGTATATGTATGTGTATTGAGAAGAAATATGAAGGCAACTTATTCTTCATTCAATTAACATAAATGGCTACAAATAGCCTTACACAAACTCCTACGTGGAACATGGAAGCCACAAAAAACTCAACTACCTAAGAAATGGTACACCCACTCTTTTATCCATGTGCACCTTCTACAACGTACATATCAAAAGAATATTCGGTCAAAGTATAAAGTCTACCTAGTACCTTAATCAAATAAAATACTAATAAAAACAAATAATAAAACTAAACTAAAAATACCAACTAAAATAATAAATCAAGATTAAAAACCAACATCTGATCAACAAAATCAATCGGCCATAAGCTCTCCACATGTTCAAGGCTTCCAGCCACCGTCAGCGTCAAGCTAGTCCAGCGACCGTCGCTGTTTGGTGGACGTCATGCCACCGCTCTTCAGTCTCTCAACCCTTGAAAAAACATTCCGCGAAAAACAAAATACGTATAATGGCAATACCGTAATATATGTGGTTGGACGAATGCCATATATGTAATTTTGTTGGTGCACGGTAACACCGACCATTGTTTTTAAGATAGAGATAATTTGAGCTTTATATAACCATTAACGAACCTGGTATATATAATAGTTATACACTCAAAACCACTTTTCTTTTTTAAAGAATGTCACGGTATTTTTACCACCCCACCGCTACAGCTTTCAAGATTTGTTCGCCGGAACTGAACGAAACTCTAGCTACACTCGCTAGTGACGGCGGCTGGTCTCCGAAACACTATCATCTTCGTTGTCTTCACCTCCTTTCATCATCATCATCATCATCTCTACCCCTTCTCACAGATCGGGTCAATGTCCACCTTTACAGTGGTCGGCTTCCTTCGAAATCCATACCACCGCCGCTTATCAGTCCAAACCGTCACCACCAACGGGTTCCTCACCTTCGGATTAGGGGTTAGAGGTGAAGGACGCGCCGGAAGGGGCGTCGCCGCCGCAACCGCAACTCTGTTAGGGTTGCCGGATTCCGTAGCCGGTTCTCTCTCTTCTTTGTATCCGGATCTCTGTCTCTCCATCTATAGCCTCCTAAATGGCTAAACCTATTCAAATAAGCATGAATATTAACTTTTTTTTTGGGATAACCCCTAAGAGTATTCTCATCCAATCCATCAAATTATACATACATTCCACTAAAAAACAACTCCTATATCAATATATTTTCACTAAAAACAAATACTTTTTCTCTCTCATTTTCAATTAAATAATATTATCATTACATTTTTCTCTCTCCTTCACTCACAACCACTTTCAATATATATTAAAAAATTATACTGGGTGAACAGTGTCCCTCCAAATATACAGATGAACAGTAACATTTTCTCTCTCCTCCACTCACAACCATTTTTTATACCCTTTATAATATAAAAATTAACCCTCACATATTTTGATGGTTTGGATGAGAATGCTCTAAGTGAATTAATATTAACTTTTTTTTTTGAAAAAACCCCAAGCTTAAGGTACAACCCTACTAAACATTAACAATTTTTTTTGGAAATCCCCCAAAGCTTAAGGTACAAGTCTACTAAACACCAACATGTTGGTAATTTATAATATTGTAATTGTAATGTAATGTGATGTAATGTAATATTTCATAGTGATAAGGACGTGTTAAATCTTAATGGATTGATCTTATTATTTGCAATTTTAATTGAGCCTATTATTAAGGGATTTCCTTCGATCCCATGCTTCAGACGAACCACAACTTAACCATTAATCTTAATGGATTGATCTTTAATAACCGATATCAGTTGATCTGGTTGATTTTCTCAAAAAAAAAAGTTGATCTGGTGGATAGGGTGTTGACTTCTAACTATTATTTTACTTTTTTTGGCAAAATAAAAAAAAATGGGTAAATTACTTTTTGAGTCCCTGTGTTTTATGTGTTTTAACAACTTAAGTCCAAAAGCAAAAAGTTTAACGACCTGAGTCCCCATAAGCATTTTCTTTAACCATTTGAGTCCAAATTTCTAACACAATTATAATTTTTTGGTTAAGTATTGTTAAATGATCAAAATACCCTTATAGCTAAAAAAATAAAAATAAAAATCTCACTCTCTCTCTCTTATATATTCCCAGGTATCTGATCCCAAATCCTTTTAATTGTTCTAATTCATCAAATTCATCTTTCAACCATCACATTCATACTGAAGAACTTGTTCCACCGGAAAAAGAAATCCGGCACCGACAACAGCCACAAAGGCATCGGCCGTCCCCTTCAACTCCGGCGAGGCCACACTAGGCCGCCACCTCGCTCGCCGCCTCGTCCAGATCGGAGTCTCCGACGTGTTCTCTGTTCTGACGACAGAAGATAGGAAATCCGGCGACTGATTTTATTAATAATTATTAACAACAAATTGCAGATGCATAATTCAATCCACCAAGAACCCTAATTCCCAAGTTTGAAAAATGAACAAGATCTAAGGGCTTGATTAATTAATAATTATGTTAACCGTTCATAAGAACAAGAGTTGGTAAGAGTTAAACGAAATACAGATCACAATTTGCAGATTGTCAGAGTATGTGATTGCAATTAAAAAAAGGTAAAGTTTTTATAGAATATGAACCTGATAAATGACGACAACAAGGAAAGCTATGAGGATGAAGAAGAACAGTAGCCATGTAAGTATCTCCCCCCATTTTTCTCTTCTTCTTCTTGCTTGCTGTTGTTCTACACTGTATTATAATAGATTTGAGGATGATAGAATTATTTTTTATATTAATACCTAAGAGTTTAACTGTGCAAAATTGTCTTTTAGAAATCGACTGGTTACACAGCACGCACTCTAACCATCTGCTCAAGGTGCCTGTTTTAAAACAATTTGCAAATTGTCAGAGTATGTGGTGGGTATTTGGAGGTGGCGGGAGTGCGATGGTGGTGGCAGTGGTGGGGATGATGGTGGGGCAGTGGTGGGGATGATGGCTGTGCATAGGTGTTTAGAGAGGGAGAGAAAGAGGAGACTTGTACTGATGTGCATATAAGACTTGTACTTTGTGTTTAAATGACCAAATTACCCCATAGTTAACAGATTTGGTAGATGGAGTTAGAAATTTGCACTCAAATGGTTAAAGAAATTTCTTATAGGGACTCAGGTCGTTAAACTTTTTGCTTTTAGACTCAAGCGGTTAAAACCCATAAAACACAGGGACTCAAAAAGTAATTTACCCTAAAAAAATAATCGCTGTGGGGATCGAAGGGCACCATCTTTAAAGGCCGGTTCTCATTTTAGTTTTACTTTTTTGGCAAAATAAAAATAATACTTTTTTGGCAAAATAAAAATAATAATCACTGTGGGGATCGAAGGGCACCATGTAACCAACTAAACTTCGAGTGCCGATGCTATAAGTTATAACGCTACAATAATGTACCAAAGCGATACCGATTGAACTTCATACGCGAATTGATATTAATCGAATTCTCGTCACAGCCCGCAGAAACACGTGGGTTTAACGGCGCCACTAGTTATTAAATGACAGTAATTGAAAATCTTGTTTACTAAAAAATAGAAAACTCGACCCCTGTGATTATAAACTCTATCCAAACTTAATTTCCATCCATATTATCCGACGTGGTACCATGTACTCGATCTAGCACAATAGGTTGGTAACAATTTAAATGTCAATTAGTGGGTGATTACCCGTGCTTCGCAGCGTGTTCGGAATGTGGATAAAAACAATCCAGTCATAAGGTACATACGGAATTTAGATATACATTACATTGTTAAAGTTAGCGTTAGGAAAAATGAAAGTGGAAAAAGACTGTAAAATATATTGTATTGACCCGACTCAACGTGTGGATAAAAAATACATAGATTTAAATATTAAAGTGTAAGTTTAAATAAACTTTTGGGATTATATTGTAATTATCCAAAATTTAAGAAGAAAAATAGTGACCAAATTGTAAAGTATAAAACTTTTGTTTATACTTTTGTGGTTCATTGTCTTCAAAATTTAAGGATAAAAGTTTATAGCCAAACCATAAAGTATAAAACCTATGTGGTGAAATTTAAAAAAATGAAAAGGTTACCATTCAATTCGGAACCAGGTAAAAATAAGCTATTACGTTGTTTAAATCAGTGTTATTGGAAAACGAAAGTGAAAAAAATGACGTAAAAACATATTTATATTTGACCCGGCTCAAAACATACGGATAAAAAGACGCTCCGCGGTCAGTTCGAAACATAGATAAAAATAAATTCATTGCAACGGTACATCCAAAATTTACAAGAACATTACATTGTTAATCAGTGTTAAGTAATAGGAAGGCGTAAAAACATATTATATTTGATGCAAATGCGTAATTAAAAGGCACTTAGTGACGGGTTCGGAATGTAGGTAAAACTAAGTTAGACACAACAATACATGCGGAATTTAGAAGAACATTAAGTTGTTAATCAATGTTAAGGAAAAAATAAGCCAAAAAAAAGGCGCAAAAACATATATATTTCACCTAACTCAAAACATGTGGACAAAAAAGACACTTCGTGTACGACTGGTTTAGAACGTAGATAAATATACAAAAAAACGTAAACTTGTGGATGAAAAAGGCACCAATTAAAATCTTTAAGTTCCGCGTTACGGCAGACCGCTGCCTGCAACGGTCCGGTTTTAAGAAAATATTGTAGTGTTAATTGGTTAAAACAGGAATAATTGACTCTAATAAAATATTATAGTGTAAATTGGTTAAGAAAATATTGTAGTGTTAATTGGTTAAAACAGGAATAATTGTCTCAATTAAAATATTGTAGTGTAAATGGGGTAAAAGTTAAAAATGGACTCTATTAAAGTTCATATTATATAATAGTACATTCACAAGTTTCATATACAACTAGTAATAAGACTCGCACGCGTTACGGTGCGGATACTTCACAAATATCGAACGAATTAGTCCAAGCATTATGTGACATGATAACCATATGAAAACGCACGTTCTGACGTATCCGATTGAACTCAATGTATGATATAGTTGCATTGCGATTGGATCAAAACGTAACGTAAATCGAATTTATATTACACGCGACCCGACTAACTCGAATTTATATCGTCAAACCAAAAACTCTCAAGGGGTCAAAGTGGCAATTACAAAGTTTATAAAAAGTTAAGTGGTTAAAAATTGCATTTCCTAAACTTAAGAGCTAATAATGGGTAAAGATAAAATTTGATAAAGTTTTGGGATAAGCAGTAAACTATAACAAAGTTGGGTCTGAAAAGAAAACTACCACAAAGTTTGGGTGTCAAAAGCAAACTATTTGTAAAATGGAGTAGTAGTTTAGGGACTAAATTTGCCATTTTATGAAACTTTGAAGGTAACAAAGTAAAGGGGCTATAATTGCAACATCTTAAAATATGGGGGAGGGGAGGCAAAGCCGGTGGGGTTTCCACCGACTTTGTCCTTTAAGATTATATAGAATGGCAGTCGGTTCTCCCTTTTGTTTTGTCCTTTTGTGATTTTTCTGTTTTAATATATACTAGTTGAATTTGCGTCCGTGCGTTGCGGCGGGGACGCAATGACTGCAAAACGCGTGTCAGTAACAGCAAATAGATACCGAATATCAAAACATAAATAAAAATGTCGCGAAAAGAATAGTCACTGCGTCCTAAAAAACGATTTTAAATAACCTAATATATAATAATAGGACCCACACGTCCTACATTGCGGCGGGGACACAATGACTGCAAAACGCGTGTCAGTAACGGCAAGCAGATACCGAATATCAAAACATAAATAAAAATGTCGTGAAAAGGATAGTCACTCCGTCCTAAAAAATCGATTTTAAATAACCTAATATATAATAATAGGACCCACACGTCCTACACGTTGGAAATTCGGTTGTTTTCAGTTCAGTTATTACGGTGCTATCAAAACATATAAGAACGGTAGCGAAAGTATCGATCCGGAAAATCATCGAAATTAGGTACCGGCACCGAAAATGCTCGGTACAATACGGTAT